>CATKHJ010996676.1:0-12917 GCA_949750685.1 Vernicia montana
TTAACTAATTGATAGTTGGTGGAAGATTAAAAAAAGGATTAATTAATTAATTAAAATTAATTTTTAATTAATTAATTAATTCGGAAATTTGGTGGGAATTTAAAAAAAAAAACTAATTAGTTAATTAAAATTGATTTTTTAATTAACTAATTAATTAAATGGGGAGATTAAAACTAATGGGGAGATTAGAACTAATTAGATAGAGAGAGAGAGAGAGAAAACAAGTAGAAAATTCAACAATTGTTTTTGGTGTGTTTTGAAGTGAAGAGAGGTAGGGTATTTATAGGGAAAGTGGGGGGGGGGGGGGGGGGGTGGAAAAAGACTAAAAAGAGCTTAAAAGCAGAAAAAGTGGAGGGCAAATTCGAAATTTTCAGGAAAAAGGGGGGCAGAGCCGCGCAGGGGGACGGCGGAGCCGCAGGCTGCCTGCGCGGCTCCGCAGGCCATGCCTGCGGCTCCGCGCAGAGACTCGATTTTCAGGCTTTTCGGGTCAGTTTTTGAGATTTTCGGGTCAGTTTTCGGGCTATTCTGAGGTCTGAAAAATTATCGGTCAGTGTCGTTGGGTCCAAAATTAATTATCAGACATTTTGACAGTCAGTTTTGGGAGAGATTCGATCAGTTTCGAGAAAAGGCTGTCTGGTACAGAAAGTCTGGTCGGAGTCGAAAAAGTGATATCGGTCTGCGTTGGAGAGAAATAAATCGTTTACCTTTCGGGGGAGCTGCCCCCTTGACCCCTGCCCGCTAACCGGCTAGCGGGACCGCCGTACCGGCTCTGCATAGCGCACGAAATTTAACAGGTGTCAAGCTGCGGCAGCTTAAGGGTGCAAAATTGAGGGTTCACAACAAGCAATTTATCAACAGCAACCGCTTAAGGAAAAAATAAATAAATAATAGAACAGAGTATTCAAACCAGTTAGTAGGAATACATGTAAACATCCTGTGTTCTCTCAACATCTACTGCATCAAGTTCTTCATACATAGCATAATTTATCCTAAACCACATAAGATGAGGAAACCATAAAAAATTTTTGTTTTAAAGGTCGAATTTCAGCTTCTTGACACTCACGTGTTCCTGGAGGATTTGCTCGGCGGTGATTTGAATTGGAGCTGGTGTTTTATTTTTCACTCGTGTTAGCTGCGGGAGTTTTACTTTTGTGTCTTTTTGAGTTGGGTACCCGAGTGATGGACCGGGATCTTCTGCGGACGACATGTTACCGGAGCTTGATCAGAGTGACAGAGTTAGGGTTTTGTGGTTTGTGAACGGGAAATAGATTGATTGGATTTACATCTCAAAAAGTTGTTTTTTTTTTACTAGACATCTCAAAAAGTTAAGTGTAGGAAGAATCTTAAAAAATGAAATAGAGAAAAAAATTTATGAGTAAAAAGTAACCGGTAAAACATGTTATAGGTTAAAATGTTTATGTTAGTTTACTACTTCTTTAGGTTGGCAGTCATTTGATCTAATTGTCATAATTAAAAAAATAATGATCTAATGGTTATAAAGTGTAAGTTTCATTTATAAACCTGGTGCGCTATAAAATGACTCTTATACATATATTACAAAACGAATAGCAAACAAAATTTTACAATTTTAACAATATATTTGTATTCAAGTTTAATAATTTTACCAAACGAATAGCAAAAAAAATTCAAAATCCAAGTGCAAACGATTTTAGATCAGAGTTCTAATCTTGTGCTGATAACGTGTTGTAAATCGGCTTATTAGCACAGCAGATCGAATACAATAATAAGAAGAATAAAGCAATAAAATAAAGAGAATGTGTAACATCCCAGGCATCCCTAAGTTACCAGAGACTTGAAGATAATTTGGAACTAAGTTAGAGGGAGGAATTGAGGGATAAAATATAAGAAAAATGTTCAAAACCCTAAATCAAGCGTGAGTTTGGATATTGATATGTTAGGCGTGAAACCGACAGACTCCAACTCCGCAATTTTTCATCGAAAATGATTCAAGGGAGATTTATGGAAATATTATTAAATAGGATATTAGAACTCTAAATATGGTATTAAAAATATTAATAGATAGTAATAACATAGTTTAGAATAAAAACAGGTGGATGATAGGAAGTTAAGTACCAGAGGCTTAAAAGGGGTACGGGCTCGAAAATCGAGACTCTTAGAGTGGACTGGCAAATTTTGATCACGGAATGGATTTTTATATTTTATTTGGATAATTTAGGACAATATAAGGATATTAGAAGTGATGAAATCCAAAAATGAAGTTGGAGTTTAGTATAGAAAATACCTAAACAAAATCGGTATGCTAAGCGCGTAACTAACAAATTTCGGTTTTTTAGAAAGTTTAATTTAAGTAAAAGTATTAAGGAATTTACTAAAAATAATATTATACTTCCAAATTAAAGACTAAAAATAATTGGGATGGAATTAGATAGTGTAGTAAAGTTGTAGGCAAAAAAATGTGCAAAATTATAATTTTCTCTTAAAAGGTAATTATTATATTTGACTAAGTAAAAAATAAAATAAAATGAAAAATTAGGTGTCAAGGGGCTGGCCACCATGATGCATCAAAGGGCGGTTATTTGTCCAAAATTTCAATTAAATATAATAAATAAATAAATATATATATATATATAAGAAGCAAAATGGAAAGATAAGCATTCATCTTTCCATTTCTTAAAAATTTTCCAAAGAAAAAAGAAAGAGAAAGGAAGAGAGAGTAAGAGTTAAACAAAGAATAAGAAGAAGAGGAAGAAGAAAAAAAATCATTTTTGAGGTAAGATTTAGAAAGTAATTTAGTTCTTTTCATATATACATACATATATGTTGTGTGATGATAGTGATTGTGATATTGTGATTGTTGATTGTGTGGTTATGATGGATGAATTGGGGATGGAGAAAAGAGATTTTGAAGTTAAGAAAGGATGAATTGATAAGGTAAAAAAACCTAATTAAGGTAGTTTTGGTGGAATAGAGTAAGAAATGGAAGAATTAAATAAATGAAACAAGAAATAAGAGGAGACAACTTTAGGGTTTAAAAAGTCCTGTAGCTTGAGGAGGAAAATAGAACCTCAAGGAATAAGAATTTGAGGAAAGTCAAAACATAAAAATTGTATCTTTATGTCTTTAGTTTATTTTCCTAGAGTGAAGTTTAAACTAATTCTTGTTAGTTTTGGATATATGGGAAGGAGAAGAAAACTGCTTCCTGTAGAGTACCCTGAGAGTTCAGAAAGTTTGAGACTATTTTCAAGTATTTTAGGGTAAGAATTTAGAGATGAATAAAACATAAGACATGAACCTTGAGATGTTTTCTAAGTGATATAAAAATTTTAGAGCAAAAATCTAAGTATGTTGGGAGATATATGAAAATTCTTAAGTTGTGACAGGGTATTTGAACTGAAAGAATTCCTAATATTAAACCTAATGTTGGACAACTTTAGAGATAGAACCAAGTAGAGGTCAAAACTAATGAAATATACCATTATGAGTCTAGTTTCATTAAAAAAAAGAATTATATTAAATGGAGTTTTATAACTTGAGTTATAGTCAAAAGAGTGTACTTGACTCATGTGAAACCTAGGATCCAAAATTTAGGAGAATTTAGAAAATAACTTTTGGAGAATTAAACTTAGGAAGTGATGGAATGAAAATGTGTTAAGAGTGACCAGATTTGGAATTGAATCAATTAGAGTATAGATTAACATAAAAATTATAAATATGAACTAATATTTTAAGTTAGTAATTAAATAAACATAATTATGTAAAATTAACTTTTATGTAAATATTTTGTAATTTGTAGAAGGAGAAGAGGAATTCCAAGAAGGAGAATTTGGTGATAAAGAAATTGAAGAAGAAAATCAATATTTTGGAGCTTAACTAGAAAGATGATTATATATTAAATTTTCCGGCATATACCCATTTCACTTTGTATATGTGAATTGTACTTGACCATGTGAAATTGTACTTGTTCATGTGACTTTGAATTTGATAATTCATCTTTGTAACTTCGAACATTATTTGATTCTCTATATGAAAAATGTTTTATTTGACTTGAATCCCGACTTAAGTTAAAAAGCAGAAATTTCCTTCTTTTGGTATGGGGATTACCGAACTCTGTGCACAATGGCTTGTACTTTGCTAGAAGGTATTTGAATGCCCTAGCCACAAGGTCTAGCTAATTTTGTGTTATAATTTGTCATTGGAAATCTGTGGTTTCGCAGTATTATATTGAGAATGTGAATAAAGTTCACATTAAATTAGTAATAATTTCTGCTAAACCTTCAATTGTATTGATCTGGAAATTCGTTAACTATTTATTGTGATAACCCATTGAGCCAATGATCATATTCATGCATCCAAATTGTTGTGCCAGGTTATTTATTATATATTCACTGAAATTTGAATCTCACCTCCTTTTTCTCTTATTTTTTTTTTCCAGGTTAGCGGTTCCACAGCGCAAGTACCCTACTTCACTTGCTGCTGGCTTACATTTTGCACTGATTATGTAATATAATACAGAAGCGTAAAATGAAAATTTATTCATGCATCCAAATTGTTGTGTCAGGTTATTTATTATATATTCACTGAAATTTTAATCTCACCTCCTTTTTCTCTTATTTTTTTTTTCAAGTTAGTGGTTCCACAGCGCAAGTACTCTACTTCACTTGCTGTTGGCTTACATTTTGCACTGGTTATGTAATATAATACAGAAGCGTAAAATGAAAATTTGTAAATGTGATTGTATATGATGATATATAGCGGTATTATTTAATGTCTCCATGGTACTTAATCTAATATGAGTATGATATGATATATGAATATAAATGATTAAACAGAATATAATAAATTCAAATTAGTAATGTGTAATGGTGATTGTGAGATGATTTATGCATTGAATGAAGTTGAGGATATAAGGTGAGAATATTGAGAGTGTTCTATTTCTTGTAGGTTTGATATTGGGAATAGTAGTTGTAATGTCGGTATGCCGCCGAAATTACAATAGTAATCTAAAATAAATGGGTTCTACGAGTTTTCGGTAGCATATGATTACCTATACCATAGGACTGCCATATCCTAAAAAGTGAGATGTGACATAATAGGAGAGACAGAGAAAATATGTAGAGAGAAAAGGAACTCTAAACTCATATTATTATATTAATATTAACTTCTCTTATATAGATAAATAACTAGGATTTTGATGTATACAGTAATATTGAAATAATTCTATACAATAATTCCTTTAAAATATATACTTAAAAATATTTAAATAATATCCATATATAATAATTTATTTATAAAATAATTAAATTATTTTTTTTTAATAAATTTTTCATATAAATATATATTTTTTAAACGCGAGAAATTTATATGCATAAATAATTAAAATTTCTTAAGCTTGTTTTTCTGATCCTATTGAATTTGAATTTGATAACATTATAATATCTTTCGGAAAAAAAATAATAAATAAAATAGAATGAAAATCAGATCTTTACCTTCCTGCCTCCATCCTTTTTCCCTGAATTGCCAAACGTCTTACAAAAAAATTGCAGCCGCGTCGATACCGAAGCTCCGATCTCGGTGTACTACTACCGAAATACACTTTTTTTCTACACTGCAAGCTTTACTACATCTCTATCTCATCTCCTGTACACCATCTAAAAAATGTACAAGAAGATTTTTTTGATTTTTGTTTTTTTTTGTTTTTTTTATGGAACTCTGTTTGGTTGCTTAGAAAATGCTGGAAATCAAATGAAAATCGGAAATTTTGAATCTCAAATTACTTTTCCTTAGCTTCACTAGATTTTAAGATTTTTGTAGAATATGATTGAATTTGAATTGAAACTTCACACACAAATTTGGTTCTGTAATGCCATTAAAATGTTCATGGTCATATATATGTCCATTTTGCAGGGTGATTTTTAAGGCCATTCGCTAGGAATCTACTTTGATTGAGGTGAGGCAAAAGAAAAGGGAAATGAAAATGAGAAGAAACTGTAGAATTTGGTGGCCAAAGTACCTTGCTTCTAGTGAACCTTCTTCCACTCATTTCTTGTTTGGTTGGTTCATTTCTTGCTCTTCAGATTCTATTGATGTTGTGGTAGCTTTCAGTTGCAATGAGGTCTCGCTTTACCACAGCCAATATGGTCTCCAGGTTTGAGTACCATCTTGAAGTCACTTATTTTTGTTATAATTATCATTACTGATTACATATGAATCTTTTTGGTCCTCCTGCCTGGCCCTTAACCCTTTCCATTTGCATATTTTAGCTATGTCTCCTATGGCTGTGGTTGCACCGAAATGACTTTTTGTGCAAAGCTAGAACTCTAGCAGACTCATCATATGAACTTAATTTGCTTCTGATTTCATTTCGTAACAATTTTTATATCAGTTTTGAAGTTTCTGAATTGAAAATTTTCAATAAGTGGGGAAACTGGTTTCTTTGAATTGCTGGAGTGATTCATTGGGAGTTGAGGTGCAACTTAATGCTATTTTGAAATGTGGGATTATGTCAAGATTAGGTTTAATCATGGGAGTTGTCTTTGATCTTATTCTGCTGTGTTTTCTCACTATTCTCTGGGCTGCTGTTTATCGAGTTGCTACTAACTTGTGATTTTGTTCTCGTGTTTACTTGACTTTTTGTATTTTCGGATGGTTATTAACTCTGTAATGAAGGTTATTTATGAGGAAAGATAAGCCTCAATGAAGTTTTTACCAATTTTGCTGTAGCTGTTCGACTTAGAGCTCCATGTTGTGTATTTATTGGAATTTAAATTGGGTATATGAAAATATTTTGATTTGGTGAGTAGGTCTAATGGTTTTGGTTATTTCTTTAAACAGGAGATCCTCCGTGACACAAATGGGAACATGCCTGTATTTCTACAGGATAAATCAATGTTTTCTCTGCTAGGTCAGAGTGCTGGATATCACCATGATAATGGAAAAATATCTAGGTTCGGAATGGGAGAAGATAATTGGAGAAAGTCCTGCACCAATGGCATTTTTTCAGTGACAAACAGGCAGGGTATATTTGGAGAAAATGTTGGAGGAAGGAGCTGTGGGTGCCATCAACTTGATGGATTAATTGAACAAAGTTGGGAAGGTTCAGCTGAAAGCAACCAATGGATCCAGCTAGTGTATGATTCTCATGAACAATATGGTAGAGATGTTTACTGGCTTCCTAAATTGCATCATATTCACTGGAATGGACAAATAGCATCTCAAATCAATGTCCACGTATGTAAGTCATAATTACCTATCTTGCATGATTCCATTTCATTTCATATTTTTTAGTAGTATTTAATCTTATGTCATTTCTTGATGTTAACCAAATGTAGGTAATTGTTTATGAAACTCCTATGTATGGCATGCACCACTTCTCACTAAATTCTTGGACTCCTTCTGAGGAAGTGAAAGCCCCTCTCAAGAAACCCATGTGGGTTGATGAACTTGACAGGAACCAGCCTCTGTTTGACTTGGTAATGTGGTTCCTTAGATTCTTTTTGTGCGATCAGACTGTGTGCCTACTTTTTAACTTGCCTTTTGATATTTTGTTGCACAGGATACAGTTGTTTTGGCAATCAACAGTGCTGCTGCTGCTAAAATAGTTGTTGACAAATATATGGACTCTAAGATATCTATTGCTAGTTTTTCCATCTTCCACAGGTATTATTGACTAAACTTAGTTGGTTACCCTTTCCTCCCTTTATTTGCAATTTTTGATGTCCTTGCTTGTGGCTTTTCAGGTGTCTTGCCCTCATGTGGCATGTATTGGCCATTTCTATGGCATCAATTTCCACTCTATTCTATGTTACTCTTCAGTTATTCTATATAGTTTCAAGTTTTGGATCAAAAACAAAGATATATATTACATCAGCAAGGATATTCTACACTACATGGACAAATATCAGAATCCGCTGTTGTCAGATCTTATATTGGCCCATTTTTCTTCAAGACAATGCCCTTAGGTGACTTGAGAATTCTTATTCATATATGAAGTTTCAGATTCCATTTTAACAAGGTTTACATTTTGCTGAAATTGGAATATTCTAACAGCTGCTTGGTTTATAATCACTTTAAGTTGTTAACCTGGAATTTTAATAAATTCTTCTATTCTTAGTGAGAAAAACAAATGAAGAAAGTTTTGGATTTTCCTGTTTCCATCAGTTCAAACCAACAGTTCAAAGCTTGATTTCATCCACTGATTATCCACATCCTGCTTGACTTGCATGGGGGGTTAGATAGAAACTTAATCAATTGAAGCTTTTTCTCTTTTTCCTTTGCACACCTGGGGCTATTATTTATGCTCCTCGTTCCTTTAGTTTTCTTAGAGGGTACAATAATTTCTTCCTTAGCATTCTTATATTATTATTTTCTAAATTTCATTTCAGGTCGCAACCATGTGTGGAATATGCAGAGAAAGCTGCATTACTTAGGCATTCTATGTGGTCAAGTTTAGCTGTTGATCTTCTTTTGGGAAACTTGATTGGCTTTTCACTGTTATTTAATGCAGAACCTGCTTTCTTATGGGTTTCAACCTTTGCCAATGACATTACAAATGAATTGTTACGTTCGGGTTGTGTGTGGTTGATGGGAGTACCGGCAGGTTTCAAGTTGAATACAGAGCTGGCAGGAGTTTTTGGCATGATTTCTCTTAATACAATTCAAATTTGGTCTACCCTCTGGATCTTTATTGGTTACTTTTTCATTTATTTCATCAAAGCACTTGCTCTATTGGGAATTCTCCTGGGGGCAACTATTCCTGCTGCTTTGATCATAGACATGGTTTCCTTTGCAACTTTACATGTGTCAGCTCTTCACTGGGCAATCTCACTCTTGTATTCGCTGCAGATTCAAGCACTAGCTGCTCTGTGGCGTCTTTTCAGGTAAACCTTGACCAAATTTTTCTGTGTTTGGGAGCAAGGCTTGTGGAGGTTCTAGGGGATAGGAGGAGGGTGTGTACATGTGTGTGTATTGGAGCAAGTAAGGAGAATTGGCTACATGAATAAGCTGTAATGTGATTAGTTATATTAGTTTAAGGTCCTTGAATTTAGATAGTGATTAGGTTTATCATATAAATCTTGGTTGATTTCTTTACTAGGGATTGGATGAGTAGGATGCATTTCATTGTTGTTCTTGGTTGCCTTTATATTATTTATTTATTTTTGTGAGTTGTTGTCTAATAAAATATTAAAATCCTAATGTCTATATCCAATGGGTTGGATTAATGTGTTATAGCTAGCATAGAGTCAGCTGAATGGGTGATTGGAAAGTAGCATTTAAGTTCTTAAAGGCTCAAATCAACAGTTGTAAACTAAAACAAACTCTAATAAACTTATGGACTTTGTTATGTAATTTGAGTGCTGCCCATGTTATTACGGGTTTTTATGGTCACATTAAGTTAATTTGTGGCCATTGTTTTAAAATGAAATTAAGTTTCCTCAATTCCAGCAATCAAATTCATGAATTTCTCCACTTCCATGTTATTCCTTCTGCTTAAGATGAGTCATGAGTGGTTGTGTGAGCCTTTGTTATGTATGTGATGTTAAGTTATTGGCTATGTTTGTATCTTGACCCATGTTTATGATGTTCAAGGCGTCATCTACAATTTTTTGTGTAGAAAAAAAGTATCTGGTCCATCTGTTTCTTTGCCACATGATTTGGAACAAACCACACAACCTAATCTATCTGCAGTTAAAGTCAACTGTTGTGCTCATTAAGGATAATGTAATTTGAGCAGTTGAAAATGAGTGCTGTCGAGAGAGGCCTGGTTGCTTGTAAGGCCATGGCCCTTGTTTAAGCTGAATGTAGTGAAAGAATGTTTTTGATAAATGTTTATGATACTTGAGGTTTTGAAGAAGGGCCCTTGATTCTCTTATAGTACAAGAGGATCATGGTTTTAATTATTAAAAAAATAGAATTTTATTATTTGGTTGGTGGTGATATTATGTGATGAAGTCACCTGGTTGTTGTCCAATGTTCTTTGGAAGAGAGGACCTAGAGTACATAACTCTTATTTGCTTGCTTTTGGTTAGATGCTAGGTTTTACGTGATGTAATAAGGAAAATTTCATTTTAAATTATTATAGTTGTGTTATTTCTTTAGTTCAAATTGCTCACAGAGTTGTTGAACTGTTGACAGGGGTCGAAAGCAGAATCCTCTTCGTCAGAGATTAGATAGCTATACCTACACTGTGAAGCAACACATAATTGGATCCCTTCTGTTTACACCGCTTTTACTTTTGTTACCAACAACTTCTGTTTTCTATATTTTCTTCACCATCTTGAACACAGCAATCACCTTTATATGTGTATTGATTGAAGTTACTATATCAATGATCCATGGTACACCTTATGTTAAAATTTTCATTTGGTTGGTGAGACGGAGAAGATTTCCCTCTGGGATCTGGTTTGAATTTGTATCTTGTCATAATGGTTCTCTGGAGTTTGCACATGTTGAAGAAGTCTGTTCATCATCTGAGAATTCACAACAAAAGAAGAATGCTGGCATTGAGAGATCTAGCAATCTCATTTCACTTCTCCACAGTAACTTCTTGAGCATAGGTGAGGCCTTGAGCTATTTTCAATTCAATGCATTTCAATGGTGTAAAATAGGTCTGGGGATTTTCCTTGGTTGGGAGGAGTGAATAACCCAAGCCATATAAGTCTGAGCTAAATATGGAGACATGTAGTCATTCTATTGAACATGGCATCAGTCTCTTTTCAGTTGGTAATTTGTTATCCTGCATGAGTTGTCTAATGTCTGAACCAAGCTCTGAGAAAAATTCAGTAATCTGCATCTAAAAATAAACATGAGTTCTGAATCATCAATTGTTATTTTGGCATGACTTTTGTCCTGTGTTTAACAGAAGATTTGATCAATGTTTCCTGGAGTTACATATGACTATATAAATGGATTGCTATAGATATCAATTTCATCAGTTCATTACTAGGACATAACCATTTCTATTGTTTTTCCCTCAAATATTTCTCCCTGATGAGGGCACTGAATCTTGAATATTTTGCACACCCCCTTGTGTTTCTTCAGCTTGCTTAACTGATAGATGTTTGTCTCTGCTGAATTTTTTTTATTATATCAAGCTGCTGATATTTTGTGCAATGGTTTCAATTGATTTTATTAACATACATTGCATTTGATTAGAAGTGTTACGAATTATGTGAATGTGTAAAAAGAATATCCAGGAATCAATGACATATTTGGTACCTTCTCCTTCCCCCTCTCTCTCATGTATTGTGTTTTGGTTTGCTGATATTGGGCAATGTTACGTGAAATGTATAACAGGACAAGTAGTCTTGCCTCACTACAAGAAGGTTTTCTCTGGGGTTTCCAGTTTTGTCACTACATCAGCATATGGAGCTCTTACTGGTAAAAGGTGAGTTGCCTTTTTGCGCATTGCTTGTATTTGTCATGCTGTATGCCTGCTAAGATTTTATATTTAATGCTCTCTCTCTGATATGCACATTATACCATTACTTTTTCTCAGAACTGCATCTACTTTGGGTACTGGCCTGCCTTCGACAATACCATGGATGTTTATTCCAGGCAGAGAGTATTGGTGGCTCTGCTACAATTCAATTCTTGCATGCATGAGAGAACGTTACTGTCGCTTGTGCCAATGATTTAAACCTGTACAACTCCTTGCTTCTGAAAAGTTTTGCATGACATGTACCTCCTTAGATAAGTTTTGCTGAGTTGTCATCTGGCATGACTGATATTTCCGGGCTGGTAATGCACATCTTAGCAAATCTATTTGTTTGTTTTCTGTTCCAGCCAAAATGATCTAGTAGGCAAAAACCGAATGGAGAACCCCTCATTTGGTCTTGCTTTCATGCTGAATCACATTACTAGTCTGTTTCAGTCCAAAATGTTTGTTTTGGCTGAAATTTGGTTTTCAAGCTGGAAGAACTAAGAAGTCATAGTGTTTCGAAAATTTCTATGGGAAGAAATTACAGTAGCCGGAGTTCTTAAGGCTTTCGGAATTTGTTGACCTAATTTGTGTGCATATGCGTATGATACAGTATGACTTGCCAGGCTTTACCCTTTAATAGCTGCAAATTGCTGATTGTTGGTCTGACTTTATTTTACTACTTTCTGCATCCCATTGGTATGTATAAGTTGAGTGCAAGTTCTTTTTGGCCGTGAAACCTAACTCAAAATTGGTTAACCAGAGTTTATGTAGATTACTTTGTTTTTTCCAGTACATTTTGAAATGGAATGCTGAAACGTTGCATCATCGGTAAATTTCATTTTAATGAGATGCTTATGCTTCTTGACAGTATATCACTAGTGAAGCTAAGATTATATCTGAATGTGTATTATTAAAAGAATCACCTAATTGCCTGAACGCATGAAACGGCTTTTGTTCTGTAACAACAGCAGCTTGTATATTTATCAAAATTAAAATCTTTTGAGTGAATGTATCCTCCACATTTAATTTATATGTTCAAGAAATTACCTTTTGTTAATGAAATTTGAACTCTTAACGGACTATATATGAAAATAAATGAGCTAGTTAATTAATAGTCAGAAAATAATTAATCAAAACAAAAATTAGTGAATGCGGAGTTAAAAATGGAAAAAGTTTTATATCATGATATTCTCGGGTAAATAGCTTAAAAATTCACTAAATTTTAGTGATTTTTTCAAAATGGTCATAAAAGAATTTTTTTTTGTCGAAAAATACTTAAACTTTCAAAATCTTTTCACTGGGAGGTCATCAGTTGGAATTTCAGCTGGAAATGATGACGTGGGCTGTCTTGTAAGTATTTCTAGCTGATTTAGTCATGTCAACATGCTACATATGATTGTCACATCACCTCAAATGACCTCACTTTAAAAATATATATATATATATATATATATATATATATATATATATATATATATATATATATATATATATATATATATATATATATTTTATT
>CATKHJ010996737.1:0-15789 GCA_949750685.1 Vernicia montana
TCATTGAAAAGAATCAAAAAATAAACTTCACTAACCCACTGTACACAACTTCCCACTTCTTCTTCACAGCGAACAAGTAGCTTTCAAAACGTTCAAGGGCTCTGTAATGAGTTTTGATATACACATGCATGTGTGTTGATAGTCAGATAAATAAAAAACATGGGGACTCAGCTTTAGGCCATCATTTTGAGAGATTTCTAAGTACAACTGCCAAGCTCAGGTAAAAGCTTAAGAAATTCTCTGATGGATAATTTGATCCATTGCCCAAAAACCCATTAGTTTATGTTCTTGAAGCAGAGAACCCATCAATTCCACAGCAACTCTTAACAATGCAATCATCAAATATATGAGTAGTTCTTGGGTTAGGACCATATGAGATAATCCATAAGAGAAAACCCAATTGAGAGTTCCTTGTTCCAGCCCCACGGGACTTGAGCTTGATGATAATGGACTTGATTCTCTTCAATTTGGTGAAGATATAAGTCTCCATCAAAACCAGACCACTTCGCTTCGCATCTTCACGCTCAAAAAGCAAGCAAAGCATAGAAATGTTAGAAAGAAAGAAACACATGATTGAAAAGATAAGGCACGAGCATAAAATTGTTTAAAATATAACGGAACGTATATTTGAAATAATTATAAAAAATACAGTGGATGATGCAATTTTCTCTTTATAAATAAGGCTGCAAATGAATTAAGTCGTTCTTGAATTCGGCTCGATAAAAGTTCGTTTGCATTTAGTTCATTTTATAAATGAGTTAAGTTTGAGTCTTACTTTAAAACTCGATTAATAAATAAATCGAGATTGAATAAAACCGAGTTCAGTTCGATTAATCTCGTAAACAGCTCGATAATAAGCTCGTAAATAACTTTATTATTATTATTATTATTATTATTATTATTGACACTCTAAAAAATATATTTTAATACTCTTATAGAATTTTTGGTAATTTAATTTGATTAAAATATATATACTCATAATTTACATAATATAATATTTTTTTATTATGTAATCTAATATTCTAATTTTTATTATTAATTACTCCATTCATTCCTTTTTATCTGACGTTTTTTTAAGGATTTTTTTTTTTTCAAAATATCTGTCATTTTAGAAAACTAATAAGATTTTAATTTTTTTTAATTATATCCTTATTATCTATTTTATAATTAATACACATATTATCCATTAATTTATAATCAATAAGAGTAATTTAGTCATCTTATTTTTGGAACTTAACATAATTAATTATTTCTTAATCTTTGTAAAACAACACATAAAAAGAAATGAAGAAAGTAATATCTTTGTAATACATGTAATGCTCAATTTTATTATTGAATTTTTTTTTCAATAATTGGATGTTTTTACTTTTATGTTAGTTTTAAGTATTTTTGTTATAATTATTTTATTAAAAATAAATATTTAGGAAGTTGAGTATTTCAATAAATTATAAACGAATCGAACTCGAATTTAGTTGAATTATAATTTATTAACGAGAGTCAAGCTCGAGTTTAAACGAGCCAAACTTGAACATGATTTCAAACTCGATCCAAAACTCGATTCAAAACTCGAATTCGGAAAAAAATATATATATATTGAGCCGAGTCTGAACATGTTAAAGTTTGGCTCAGCTCGATTACAGCCCCATTTATAAATATATATATGTTTTATTTATTTATATCATTTGGTTTAATGATTTGTTATTTGTATATTTTAGTATTTAGGAGTTGTGTTGTCAAAATTGGATTGAACTGGCCAATTTTATCGATTTAATTGGGAATTGGACCAAAAATCGGTCTGGTCTGATGAATTGGACAGGTTATGAGTGTTGAACCATGACTTTTAGGTAAAAAATAACCCCAAATCATTAACCATTTGATCTAAATATTACATATTAATTATTTTTTTCACAATTTAATTTTATAACCATGAAAATAAAAAAAAAATTAATAGTATTATTCACCTAGTAAATATATATTATTAATTTAATTACTTCCTATTCAATTTTAATTCGATTTCGATTAAATCTTTTGATTCGTGACCCTGTGTCTCGATTTTAAGATCCAACTGAATTTTAAAATCATGTTTAGGAGTTCTCTCCCCCAAGTTAGAAAGGCATTTCAGGTTTTTCAATATCTTATTTAAAAAAATTTGAGTTTGCTGTGATCTTTATATATTTGGTTGCTCGTTGTTCAAAAAGTAATGTTTGTTGTTGGATTAAATTAATGTGTAATAATGTTTTTTTTTTTTTTTTTTTTTGCAGTTTAATGTGTAATAATGTTACTTTTGATTTATATATATAAGTTGATTAAAATATATAACCAATTGAAAGAAATAAAATGTAACTCAATTATATAATTATGATATGATTACGAAAATTATTATAAATGATTGTTTTTATATATGAATTGAAAACATTTGATTGTGTGTGTTAGAATATTGGGTCCCTAAATGGGCTTTGATCCATGTATATATTATATTTTTTTTTTAGAGAGTGCAGAAGATCATGAGAGGTTTATGCTGGAGATCATGAGGATCTGGAGCAAGACCATCAAGGAGTTGACGAGGATGCAGCACAGGACCTAGATGCAACTGACTTATCTTAGATAATATTTTTATTTAGATATTTTTATGCTTTGTTTCAGAGCAGGACCTAGACACATTTTGAATTTGGGTCATCTTTTAAGTTTTGTTTTGGTTGTTTCTGTTGGTAGGTTCCTCTTTATTGGGATTCATACTTGGCAAATGAAAAAAATGGTGCCTAACAATTGAAAAAAAAAAAAAGTCAAAATTTGGTGTCCAACTTAGCTCAACAACCTTTGAAAATTTTACTCTTTGCATGGAAGGCAAAATGTAGCAACAATTGCAAAAGCAATTTTAACGAGCTAGAGAAAATTTCTCTGAAAAAATTAGAGAGTTTTAGGCGTTGTTTTGTTACAAAAAACGTTTTCTATTTTCATTTTTCAATTTTCTTTTCCTTTTCTCAATTTTCTAACTTTTCATTTTCTAAATTGGAATTTGGAAAGAATCTATTTGTAACCATTTGAAAAGTCTATTTCTGCTCAATACACACAGAGAGAATTTGTAAAATTGGAGGTTTTACATGGCTGTGGTCAAGCTTTATTGATTACTCTGTTCGTTGGTAGTCGTTAAATTGAAGGAGGAGAGAATTTGACATATCTAAAGAAGTAATAGAGATATGAAAAAAAAAAAAAAAAAAAAAAAGGCAAGAATTCAAGTTAAAAAAAAAAGTGACGTTGTTAGGTTTCAAAATCCAACAATGTGGCGCCGTAAACAATACAGCCAAAAGGATTACTGTGTTTTCTAAATTGAGAAAACATATTTTTTGTGTTCTCTATACAATAGTTATAATTTGGAAAATTCTAAAAATAAGTTTCTAGTTTTTTAAATTGAAAAATATTACAACTGAACACCAAATTCTATTTTCTAGTTTTCTTAAAGTATTTTTCTAGAAAACTGGCCTTATTTTCCACAACTAAATAAGGCCTTATAGTTTTAGAAAATAATTCCTAAAAAGGGGAATGACAAAATAGTGATAAAAATATTTTGGGGTATTTTTGAGAAACACTGTGAGTGTTACTATTTTGAATTTATCTCATTTTAATATTGTATTGCCTCTAAAGTTAATCTAGAGAAGACTCTCTTGTACCTACTATTTGTAATAGTGAAAGTTTTATTCTGAATTTATCCTGTGGACGTAGCCCAAAAATTAAGGATAAACCACATTAAATGCTGGTGTTTTTTTTGTTGATTGTTATTATTCCGCATGTTGGTACCAGTGGGCCCAATAAGTGGTATCAGAGCTATTGGTTTTAATTTTTCTTGAAAATTGAGAGTATGCTGTGTAATTGCAGTTTTGACTGATCTTCCACATCGAAAAAATTTTTCTCGGAAAATTATTACTGTGAATAGTACTCTAAGTTACTGTTCAAGTTCAGTTACTGTTGCATTCCAGTCTGTTACTGTAGCAGGGTACTGTGTAAGAATATGGCACTATTCACAAATACGGATACTGTTCACATACGTTACTATTTACCTATACAGTTCCTGTAGCAATTTAATAGTATTGAAGCTATGAAAGCAAAGACAAGTAAAATAATCAAATTAAATGGCACAAATTACCACATATGGAGAAATAAGATGAAAGATCTCCTATTTGTGACGAAATTGCATTTACCAGTATTTACTACAAGTAAACCCGAAGATAAGTCAAAAGAAGATTGGGCGTTTGAGCATGAGCAGGTGTGTGGTTTCATCCGACAGTTTGTCGAAGATAATGTCTACAACCACATCTGCAATGAGATTCATGCACGAACTTTATGGAATAAGTTTGAGGAGCTGTATGTTTCCAAAATCGACAATAATAAATTATTTTATTTGACAAAATTGATGCAAGTAAAATATAGAGAAGGCACGTCTGTTGCAGATCACCTTACTGAAATGCAAGGGATCGTTGATCAATTGTTGGGAATGGGCATAAAGTTTGACAATAAAGTGCTTGTTCTTATGGTGTTAGCTTCTCTACCAGAGTCATGGGAGACTTTGAAGATATCCATTATCAATTCAGCACCTAACGGTGTTGTAAATATGGAGGTTGTTAAAAGCAGTATTCTGAATGAAGAGATGAGACGGAGATCACAGAATACAACCTCTTCATCACAACTAAATGTTCTGGTTATAGAATCCAAAGGGAGAAGCTAGTCTAGGGGTTCAAACTCCAAAGACAATAACAGAGGAAAGCCAAACAAATATGCTAATATTGAGTGCCATCATTGCAAAAATAAGGGGCATATCAAGAGATTCTGCCCACAATTCAAAAAGGAGAAGAATAAAGGCAAGGAGAAAAAGTAAAAGGATAGCAGTGATGATGAACAAACAAATGTCATTGATGAATTTCATAATGTTTATGATGAGAATGTTGTCAATCTTATATCCCATAAGATCAGTTGGATGATTGACAGTGGTGCTTCTATTCACGCTACATCTCGGAAAGAATTATTCTCAACTTACACATCGGGAGATTTTGGTGTTGTTAAAATGGAAAATGATAACTTATCAAAAGTTATTGGCAAAGGAGATGTTTGCTTGGAGACAAAGAATGACACAAGATTAATCCTAAAAAATGTGAGGCATATTCCAGATATGAGGCTGAATTTAATTTCAGTAGGTAGACTTGATGACGAAGGTTTCTGCAACACTTTCGTGAATGGTCGATAGAAACTCACTAAAGGTTCCTTAGTGGTGGCCAGAGGTAAAAAGTACTCATCACTATATGTGACGAATGCAAAGCTCTCCAGCGACAGTGTAAATGCTTTGGAAAAAGATGATACTGTTGAGTTGTGGCATAGAAGACTCGGTCACATGAGTGAAAAGGAGATGACCTATCTAGAATGTGCTATCTGGAATGAAGCAGGTGCATTTGGAAAAATGCGCAGATTGTTTGGCAGGAAAGCAAAACAGAGTTGCTTTCAAAAGTTCTGCTCTTTCCAGAATGAAGAACGTGTTGGATCTGATACATTTAGATTTGTGTGGACCAATGCCAAAGTCACTTGGTGGTGCTCAGTACTTTGTAACTTTCATTGATGATCATTCTCGGAAGACATGGGTTTATACCTTGAAGACAAAAGATCAAGTGTTAGATGTCTTCAAGCAGTTCCATGCTTCAGTTGAGAGAAAAGCTGCGAAGAAGTTGAAGTGCATCCGGACATATATTGGTGGAGAGTACACTGGACCATTTGATACTTATTGTAAAGAGCATAGTATTCAGCAGCAAACAACGCCTCCGAAGACACCACAATTAAATGGCCTAGCTGAGAGGATGAACAGAACTTTGATGGAGAGAGTCAGATGTTTACTCTCACATGCAAAGTTACCTAAGATATTTTAGGGTGAAGCTCTGCAAACAGTTGCATATGTGTTAAATCGCTCACCCTATGTCCCTCTTAAGAATGATATTCTAGAGAAAGCTTGGTCAGGAAAGGATGTTTCCTATGATCATTTGCGAGTATTTGGCTGCAAAGCCTTTGTGCATATTCCCAAAGATGAGAGATCTAAACTTGATCCTAAGACACAATAGTGTATATTTGTTGGCTATGGTCAAGATCAATTTGGCTATAAATTTTATGATCCGGTTCAGAAGAAGCTTGTCAGGAGCCGTGATGTTGTGTTTGTTGAGAACCAGACCATTGAAGATATTAACAAGATGATTAAGGATGTTCCTAACTCCAATGGTGACTCAACATACTTGAAATTAGTTCCTCCAACAACGGTGTCGAGAGAAGTTGGAACTGAAGCTCAGGATGCTTAGCCTGAAATAAATGATGCTCCCATTGAAGATGACTCAGATGATGACAATAATGATGAAGTTCATCATCAACCACCAGCACCTGTGGTTTCCCCAGTTCCATTGAGGGGAAGTGATAGAATAAGACAACATTCTATCAGATATCCAGCAAATGAGTATGTATTACTCACTAACGGGGGAGAACTTTGAAAAAGCTATGGATGATGAACAGAAGCAGAAATAGATTGAAGCCATGCAAGATGAGATGAAGTCCTTGCATGAGAATAAAACTTTTAAGCTGGTGAAGTTGCCTAAAGGCAAAAGAGCTTTGAAAAATAAATGGGTGTTTAGAATCAAGCATGAAGAACACAGTTTCCATCCGAGATTCAAAGCTAGATTGGTTGTCAAAGGGTTCAACCAAAGAAAATGCATTGATTTTGATGAGGTATTTTCACCTGTTGTGAAAATAACATCCATTCATACTGTGCTAGGGATAGCAGTAAGTCTTGATCTAGAGATCGAGCAAATTGATGTGAAAATTGTCTTCCTACATGGTGATTTGGAAGAGGAGATATACATGGAGCAACCAGAGGGTTTCGAAGAAAAGGAAAAAAGAGGATTATGCTTGTAGATTGAAGAAAAATCTTTACGGCTTGAAACAAGCACCGAGACAATGGTACAAGAAGTTTGAGTCAGTTATGGAGGAGCAGGGCTATAAGAAGACTACTTTAGACCCTTGCGTTTTTGTGAAGAAATTCTCTGATGATGATTTCATTATTCTATTGCTCTATGTGGATGATATGCTGATTGTTGGCCGGAATATTTCCAGAATTAACAGCTTGAAAAAGCAGCTGAGTAAGTCTTTTACCATGAAAGACTTAGGGCCAGCGAAACAAATTATTGGCATGCAGATTATCAGAGACAGAGGCGCCAAGAAATTCTGGTTGTCACAGGATAAGTATATTAAGAAAGTACTTCAGAGATTTAATATGGACAAGAGTAAAGCGATTAGTTATCCTCTTGCCAATCACTTTAGACTAAGTTTTGAATAGAGCCCTTCTACAGATGAGGAGAATGAAGAAATGAATAAGATTCCTTATGCTTCAGTAGTTGAAAGTTTGATGTATGCCATGGTGAGTACACGGCCTAATATTACTCACTCGGTTGGAGTAGTGAGTCGGTTCCTTTCAAATCCTGGTAAGGAACATTGGGCTGCAGTAAAATGGATTTTCAGGTATTTTCGTGGTACTTCCAAAGTATGCTTATGCTTTGGAGAGGACAAGCTTGTGCTAGTTGGCTACACAAATGCAGATATAGCTGGCAATGTAGATTCAAGGAAGTTTACATCTGGTTACCTGATTACATTTGCAGAGGGAGCTGTGTCATGGCAATCTAAGCTACAGAAATGTGTTGCTCTTTCTACTACTGAGGCAGAGTTTATTGCAGCAACGGAAGCATGTAAAGAGTTGTTGTGGATGAAAAAGTTTTTAAATGAACTTGATATGCAGCAAGACAAATATCGGTTGTTTTGTGATAGCCAGAGTGTTATTCACCTTGGGAAGAATTTCTCTTTTCATTTAAGATCAAAGCATATTGATGTGAGATATCACTGGATCAGGGATGTACTGGAGAAGAAGCTACTACAACTTGAGAAGATCCATACGGATGAAAATGGATCAGATATGTTGACAAAAGTTCTACCCAGGGAGAAGTTCGAGTTCTATTGATCAGCTGCGGGAATGATGGAGCCCTCAATGTAATCGAGAGGGGGAGATTTGTTGGTAGTGAGTCCCTCCTCATTGGGGCCCACACTTGACAAATGAAAATAGGTGGTGCCTAACAATTGAAAAAAAAAATGTTAAAATTTGGTGCCCAACTTAGCTCAACAACCTTTGAAAACTTTGCTCTTTGCATGACTATAAATAGCCATGCAAATGGAAGGCAAAATGCAAATGGAAGGCAAAATGTAGCAACAATTGCAAGAGCAATTTTAACGAGCTAGATAAAATTTCTCTGAATAAATTAGAGAGTTTTATAGTTTTAGGAAATAATTCCTAAAAAGGGGAGTGACAAAATAGTGATAAAAATATTTTTGAGTATTTTTGGGAAACATTGTGAGTGTTACTATTTTAAGTTTATCTCATTTTAATATTGTATTACCTCTAGAGTTAATTTAGAGAATACTCTCTTGTACCTACTATTTGTAATAGTAGAAGTTTTTTTCAGAATTTGTCCCGTGAACGTAGTGTAAAAATTAAGAGTGAACCACGTTAAATTACTGATGTTATTTTTGTTGATTGTTATTATTCCGCATTTTGGTATCAGTGGGCCCAACAGTTTCTACTATCAAAACGGACGCTTTAAATTTTCTATTTTTTTTCTTAATTCAGTGATAAAATAATGTAATTTTTATAATTTACCGACGGATTTACAATCATAATTAGTAAAAAATTAATAAAATATTCTTGATTTACCGATGAATTTATCGATGAAATATTTTCATTGGTAAATACCGATGAACAATCAATTGTTAATGGGCGAAAATTTCGTCTGTAATTACCGACAGATTAAATTTTTTGTCAGTAATTATTTACTAACAAGGTTTTTTCCTTCGAAAAATTTACATCGCAAATCCGTCGATAAATGAAATTGCCAATGAATTTTCCATGATCTTCGATGCTTATTTCCTATAGTGATGAATTATTTATTTTAATTACATTTCTTAAAAATGTTTGCTTATATTTTTTGTAAAAAATACACTTTGATGTAGATAAAAGTTTTATAAATTTTTATTATCACTCACAAGTCACATGTACACATGCTTAATAGTATATTTGGTGAGTGGTTACAATTAATATTAATAGACTACAAGCAATCAAATTCAAAAGTGAAATTTATCATAATCCAACAACAAGCAATAAAAGAAAACTACCAATCTCCTCTTCAGTGGGAGGAATCTCTTGGGGTTCAACAATATTTAACAAAAATCATTAAATTGGTTGAGATAAAGTTAAAGAAAAGATACACTAAAATAATTACTCTCTTTTGAGAGCAAAGTTTATAGTAACACATAGTTAGAATTTTCTAAGTTTATATATATGTATTGTTAAAAAAAATAAAATACAAATAATACAAATAAAAAATTGAAAGCAATAACACCTGATTTTATAAATCTTGTGACAAAATTTTAAATGATTTTAAATAATACTGTGAAATCCAATATTTATTATAGTGAAATGAACAATTATTGTGTAATTCAAACTCTGAATATCCTGAGATATTAAAAAAAGAAAAAGAGAAAAAGTCTGCAACTAAGAAATCAATCATTGAAGAATCAACAATGAGATTCTTGTATTAACCAAATTACATTCCCCATGATGCACATGATATTCTCAAACTATTGAGCTAAGTACATCAGAATTAATACAAGAAATTTCTTGTATAATTGTATCAAGAGCTATGTCCTGATCAAGTATTGATGTATGAGAAATCTCACTAATTCTTATCACCTTAAGAGGTTGATTTTTGTTATCAATCCACAAAGATTCCAATGCTAACAAGCTAGCCATATTCACAGTGCCATCTCCATCTCCATAAACAACATATGGTTGCTTATCAAAACCATCTTCCCCATACAACAAAGTCTCTGCTGTCTTTACACCACTCCCAAATATACAAGTCATAGGAACCTCAGGCGCAATCAGCCCTTCCATTAAGGGTAAAATGCGCGATTTGTAAGGATAAACCCCCTCTGAAAATCCAATATCATCAAGAAATTGAGCAATTTCATAAGCTGAATAATTAGCAGTTGGAGTAATAACAAGTTGTTTATTTGCAAATATGTTAGGATTAGGTAAAAGCCATAAGTTACTTTCTGAAGTCCTCTGCTCTCCTCTTACAAGCAGTGGATCAACAAAGGGAACCCCTAATGTATTTCCTGAAGCAAAAGTAAGCATTATTTGCACAGCACCACCCCATGGTGCAGAAAGGGCAACAAAGTGTTTGATAAATTTTTGTCTCCAAGAAAGTGGGTTTCGGTTTAGAAGTTGAAGAACAAAAAGGCCTCCTAAACTGTGAGTAAGAATTATTACTGGCTTTCCTCCATTAAGAGTACTTGCTTTTTCTATTAATTCTTTTAGATCTTGCAAAAACTTTGAACCAACTCTTGATGGGTGACCTTCTGCAGCTATCCCATATCTAAAATCATATGGAGCTCCAAAGACTGTTTCACCATTCACATACCCAATTTCTTCTAGAGATTTCACAAGCGGTGCCATGTATTCTGTGACATGTCTGCAAGTTAAACAAAATTTTTCTCATCAACAGCAAGACTAGTTGTCTTAGTCTATTATATAATATATAATAATCCATCTCTCTTTCAT
This sequence comes from Vernicia montana, assembly GCA_949750685.1. Taxonomy (NCBI): domain Eukaryota; kingdom Viridiplantae; phylum Streptophyta; class Magnoliopsida; order Malpighiales; family Euphorbiaceae; genus Vernicia; species Vernicia montana. The sequence goes on from CATKHJ010996737.1 coordinate 10,685, forward strand.
CACATTGGCCTAATAACATTTAATATTAAATTACATCAATAAGAATACTGTTAACTAAAAGCTCTAGCCAACTATCATTACTACAAGATACTACCAAGAATTAGCAGTATTTCCACCCCATATAGTAATCAAAATTTTTTTAACATTATTATTAAATGTTTGACAGCACTATTAACATACTATAAATATAAGTTGATATTTAATAACACAATCTACTTGCGGCTATACATATATAAATTTAGTATAGGTTCGGTAGCCCGTAATACAACCTAATCTAATCAAATACATCCCAAATATAATGTTTATATTAAAAATACATTTGATTATATCAAATTACATTGCATTACAACCTACCAAATATTTCTTATCATTAATTTTAACTGAATGTATCAAATGATGTTAAATTAATGTTCTTAATTCTAGTACCTGTTTGTATTTTGGCAATTAAAACACAAGGACAAATAAAATATACATAGCACAGCAAAAGAGCTAGCTTGGCTTACTCGAGGTTAGGATCAAGGCAGAGAAGTGAACGAGTGGAGCCAAAATTAGGGACTCTGGTTTCAATCCCAGGAGCATTGCAATAATCATCCAAATCTTTATCATAATAAAGCATCATACGATCAGCAAAACAATGTGTGAATGGTGCTAATAGGACACCTGGGTCAAACCATATCCTAAACCATCCATCCTTTTGCTTCACCAATGGGTACCAACGGTTGCACACCAAGCTTGTTGCCTTATAGTCACTAGTTAGCCTTGCTTCTAGCTGATTTCCACCACTTCCTGGTACTAAAATCAGTGGGTGTAGGCTGCTCGTTGCTTGACACCCGTACAACATCATGACAGTACATAGTATTCCTAGTTTAAACATCCATTTCTTCATTTCTTGTTTTGAGCAAGAGAGAAATGGCTAGTTCTTGATAGGGCAATTGGGCGTCAAGAATTGGCCAAGAAAATTGCAGACTTGCAGTGTATGTAAAGTGGAGAAAATGCCACGTTTCCGTTCCACTTACCCATAATTGTTGGGCCTATTATTATATTAGCCCACTTCTTATTTTGTAATAGGCCCAATGTGAGGCTCCATTAGGACCATTGCTGAAGAATAATAGGCTTATATTAGTAAAGAATTATAGGGCTTTGGCCCAAAGCAAGTTGTGAATATATGCACTGGGCACCGGTTATCATCAGTAATCAAATTACAAAAGTTTTATTTTAATTTATATTGATATATTAATTCATTAATATAATAAAAGGAGTTGCTGAAACTTGTTTAATGGATTTGAATAAAATATTTTATTTGATGTATTAAGAGTAATCTCACATGAATTAAAAATAAAATAATATAAATGGTTAATACATAACGAGAGTCTATTACTTAAATGGTTAGTTCTAATTATTTTAGTTATGATAATGTCTAATATACTAATATGTGTTGTATGTATTCTTAGCAATTTTCTATATTTATCTTTCTCTCCATTCATAAAAACTCAATATTGTATATAAGCTTAATCGATTTTTACACCACCTTATTATATCATAATTCGAACTACATTCAATTCTCTTTTTTATTCCGATATGAATAAATTTGTTCTTCGTCCAATATGGGTTTTTCTCGGAATTTCAATTCTTTAGCTTGGTATATGAGCTTATATCGGGCTTTAAATTTTCTTTTAATTCAATTCATATCATAAATTTGTAAGTGTCAACTAGATTTCATAAAAAAAAAAATTATCTTGGCCTAGTTGTCATCTGAAGCAAACATATTAAATGATTAATATATAAATGAACTCTTCAACCTTAATAGTTAGTTTTTAAAATCGGTTCACTTAAATTTATATTAAAACTCAATATGGTATCAGAGTATATCTGTGTTTGATGTCCAATCTCAATCATTGCATTTCAGGAGGAGTGTTTGAATTTATTTTCTGATTTCCCGAACTGAATGTCCAGTTCCAATCGGCTCAATATCTAGTCCAAGTGGCAATTAGATGTCAATTCCCAATTATCACTTGAAATGAGTATTAAGAGTAATTTTACATTAATTGAGAATAAAATAATATAATTGATTAATAAATAGTGAGAATCTATTATCTAAGTGGTTAATTTTAATCATTTTAATTATAATATAATGCATAATATACCAATATGTGTTATATGTGTATTCTCAACACTCTCTCATATTTATATTTTTTTTTTTCATTCATAAAAATTAATATGTTGCATGCAAATCAAGCACTTATTTTCTATTATTATATGCTACATGCAAATCAGGCACTTATTTTCTATTATTATTGCGGTTGATGCAGTAAGCAATTGAATTGTTTAACTTCAACAACTATTTTCTCCAAAAAGGTCTTAAGTCGCTTAATGTTTAATGTATGAGGAGTCACGCCATCTAAAGAGAATATTGTTGAAATCAAATTATTTTTTTTTCTTTATTAATCTTTGATTGTTAATAATTAAGAGAATATTGTTAATCTTTGATTTAATCCATTTTGTAATAACTATTATATTATTTTATTGTTTTGGTCCAAGGTCTACAATTATAAACAGAAGAAGGAAAATATATATATATATATATATATATATATATATATATATATATATATATTGGAAAGTAAAAGATTCTCCCATTGTATTCTTGGTATATTAATATTATTTCTCCTAATTTATGTTAGGCAACAGCAGTTTGACTTTATCTCTTTTGTTTGGATTAATAGACTAGCTAACCAACTTGCTGATTGGATAGCAAATTGTATCTTGAATTCACTTTTGTCTTCAGATTGGGCTGTTAATCCTCCTCCTGAGTTAGTTAATATTCTTTACTTTGATCTTCATGAATGAAAGCTTGAAGTTTCTTTGGCTTTGGCCAAAAAAAAAAAAAAAAAAAAGTTAGGCAATAGGCATATTGATGTAACACGCGTTGCCGTTTGCAAGTTGTGGTGTCACAGCAATTGAATGGATATTGGATAATGATTGATTTTTCATTTCTTTTTAAGAGGAATAATGATTGATGGACGCATTGTTGTTCCTAACTGTTTTTACCCAGTGGGCGCCTGTGGATTTTTATTAATTAATTTTATATATATGGTGAGCCAACGTAAAAACAACTTTTTTTTTTTAATAAATTATTTTACCGCCTATCAACTTATTATTAAATTATACTTTTTTTTTAATTATTATTAAACTATACTTTAGTGTATAATTTAAAAATAATTTCATTGATCTTTTTTGGCAACCGTCGACTTCTTTTAAGCTGACGACAGATTATTTTATTTTAATTTTATTATTTAATATTATTTCTCTTTTTGATAAATTTATTTTGTATTTTTATGTAAGATTTTTTTTTTTTGTGTAAGATTTATTTTTTATCTCTTTTATAGTGGATTTTTTTTTTTTTTATTTGTTTGATAATTCAATATTAATTATAAGTCTTACTTTTAACAGTATATTTTTATTGGCGTCCAGATCGAACTAACAGAAAGACTATCAAAAGAGTTGAATAATAAGTATTATGTGTTATTGAGTACAATTCAATTTTCAAGTTGAAATTATTTCTATTATTATTTGTATTTTTGGTTTGTTTTGATATTATTTTTTAGAAATTACAATATTACAAATTTTGGTGATTTTATATTATTTTATTTCATCAATTAATGAATATTTATTTTTGTTTAAAAAATAACTTCATTGATTATTGATTTTTGGATTTAATAATATTGAATTCATTTTTATAATTGAAATGTGTCGAATTCGAGTATTTACTTAGAGCTAAATTGTCAAAAAAAAAATGATTTTTTTTTAACTTAAAAAAAAAAAAAAAAAAAAAAAAACTTGATTGCCTCTTTTGTTTATAAGCTATTAATATAATTTAATTTTGTAAGTAACAATAATGAAACTTACCAATTACCACACCAACTATATATAGTATAACTTTTTTCATTTCTCGAAAAATTATATATAAATTTCACTAAATTCTTTTTTTTTGGTCCAAACTCAATTCATTTTTTAGAAGTATATATAAATACAATCAATTCAATTATGTAGCACACGGTGTAATAAAAGGATAGTAGAATTATTTTTTTAAGCTCACAACAGGACAAAATAATCACAAATTTAAAGAAAAAATTATTAATTGTAACAGTCAACATGTCGGTTGCGGGTTGGGCACGATGGTACATGTTTGAAAAAAATGATTAATAACAGAATAACAAGTGGATGAATTTTGAGAATTTGTTTGGTCGGTAATATGGGAGTTTTTTTTTTTTTTTTTTTTTTTCCGTAAATAATGAGAATCGAATTTGAATTCATTATACAGATTACATATGTATTTATTATTAAATTATACTTTGATGTGTTTGGTTGGTTAAAAAGTTTAATTCACTTTTTATGATCCAGTTTAATTATTAAGATCAAATTATAAATGAATTTTTTTTTTCATTTATGAATTTAATACTTTCGATGTGAATTATCACCTTTAGTTGGATTAAGAAAATAAATTTAATATAATATGAAAAAAACTGTTAAGGAAATAAATTTAATATAGTATGGAAAAACAGACCTACTCTGTTATTAATGTGGGAAAAAAAAATATGTGAGTGTCAAAATAATATTAGTATATTTTTACCGAAAAAAATATATATATATAACCATCACAATTTTTGAAAATACTAACATATGATTGATTTTGGTGTATATCAATATATAAAAATTGCTAGATCGAGAATAGTTAAATATTTATTTTTAAAATAAGTTTCAGTCATTTTCTCTTAGCATTATAAGCACTACACAAGAAGTATGGTTTTCAAACTTGATCCAATTATTAAATTTATAAATAGAGAAAAAACTAACCTACTCTACTATTAATGTGGAAAAAAAAAACATGTGAGTGTCAAAATGATATTAGTATTTTTTACCGGAAAAAAAAATATATAACCATCACAATTTGTTAAAATACTAACGTGTCAAAATTAGCTCAACTACCCACCTAATTATTGTCAAAATTAGCTCACAAGTAGGTGGCCAAAATGAAGAAATTTGGTTTGTCAAAGTTAGCTTAACCACTCACCATTAATTTGTCAAAATTAGGTAAGGTGGGTGGC
>CATKHJ010996845.1:0-17913 GCA_949750685.1 Vernicia montana
TTATTTCTTCTCTCTTTTATTTTTTATCTTTAATTTCTATTATGAACTAATTGTATCCTATTTAGATATTGATGAACCCTAGTTATTGATTGAATGGATTGAATAATTTCAGTTTTGATTAATTTCATCTTTGATTGTCTTATTTCTATGATTAGTCTCTTTTATTCTAATTAACAACTGCTAGCTTGTTAATTAGATATAGTTTCCATGTTAATTGAGTAGAAATACCTTAATATGGATTGATCGCCCATAGGAATTGAGGATTGATTGGGGTGTTAGAGATAGACCTACAAAATCCTTTGGTTTATTGTTCCTTATTCTTAATGCATGACTTATTTAATTGTGTTTGAGAAGAGATTCATTGCACTCTACTTAGGACTTAGGGATTAAATCACTCGAGAGAGGTTTTAGTCTAAATTAATGGAATATCAATTCAATGCATTGTTTGATTAATTAATTCCATTGTTCATGACATTCATGATAGGTTAGGGGGATTCATATCTAGATAGCTTTATTCTTGTTTATATCTTTCAATTTTCTCACCTTTTAGTTTAGCTTTAGTTTTAGTTTTAATTATCTTAAATTGATTGTTCACTAGACAATAGTCAAAGTTTGTGCTAGTACTTATAAGAATTCCTCGTGGAGATGATACTCATACTCACTACTTTATTACTTGATAACGACCTGTGCACTTGCAGTTATTAGTGTGCGTTTCGGCACGTCACCTATAAATTTAGCAGTTTCGGCCCAAACAGACCATTTTTTTTTTATTTTCTCTCACTTCTAGACTATTTTAAACAACCCAAACCCTCTTTATTTGTCTCTCAAGTCTAGATTCTTCATTTTTCTACTAAGAAGAAAAGATAATCAAGGATCAAGTGGAGTTTCCTTCTTCCTTCTTTCTTTGGAAGAGTATTTGGATTTGAATAAGAGAAAGATTTTTGGGTAAGTCTTCAATCCTTTTATTTTCTTTTGGGTTTAGTTTGATTAAGGTTAGATCTTAAGATTTGTGTTTAATGGATTGTATTTATAACATGGTTTTTGCTAGAAAGAGTTTATTGAGCTTGATGTATAGAAACCCTAAGTGTGAACCCTAAAATCAAATTTGGTTTAAATGGCTAAGAGGTATAATTATTAATAAGGTGTAAGAATGATGGATCTATGGTTATATTTGAGATATCAAGAGATACAGTTAAGGTTTTATGTAATATGGATAATGTATGAATTGGGGATTTTGTGTGTAGGCTAAAGTGAGCGAAGAATTGAATGAACCATATACAATTGAGTTGATTTGGGTGTCATTGGAAGGTTAAAGCAAGAGAGGTAAGTTATGAAATGCTTTGCTTAGATTTCCTATTATTCCATTCATTCGGAATGATTAACATCATTTGTTGACATTGATACTCTCATTATTATTGTTTTATTCATTGAAATTATAATTTGCTATTTCTATTAACTTTGCTATTGTTATTGCTATTGATTATTGAAACCCAACATTGAAACCTTTCGTATTGTAAAGCCTTATTGTTCCATTATTGATGAGCCTTTTCATTGAACATATTGTTATTGATAACCATTTGATTGTTATTGAAAGACCGATTGAGCCAATCAATTGAATATTGTTTCTATTGAACCGTGACTTGACCACAAACCAAGTTATGACAGAACACCCAACTAATGGGGGAAATCATTAGATTAAGTGCACCAGTGACTCTACTGACTTGTTCTATAAAATAAGTCAAACGTATCCTCGCAGGCATGCATTAGATTTATTTTAAAGGGAGAAGTCACTACCCTTATTAATTGTTATTGAGACTTATGGGGATGGTGGTATAGTTCCGCTCATAAGATCTCTCATTGTTATTGATATTGTTATTGAGGCTTATAGGGGTTTGTGGTGTTGTCCCACCCATGGATTCTCCCATTGTTATTGAGAGTCGCGGTGTTATGGTTATGTTAACCCGAGTTCTCCTATTGAATGATTCTTTCATAGCAGATTGTTTCCTTGATACCTATTATTGGTCACTTTTATCATTATTGTTTATTGAAACCAAAATCATTGTAAGGTCCTATTGTTTTATTAATAATGAATTGACTATTGAAACTAAAGTTATTGATAATTGCCTTATCGTTGTTAAAAAGCCATTGAACCATCAAAATGCTATTGTAACTACCAAGCCACTATCGATCCATTGAATGTATGAAATTGTTACCCATTGAATATATATATAAATATATGTTTATACCGATTCATTGCTTCCTTGTGAGACTCAGTTTGACATGCATTTCATAATTTACTGAGTTGACGACTCACCACATCGTCTGTGGATTACAAGTGATAGACTACAAGTTGATAGAAGCCAGGTAGACTAGACTTCTTGATTTTCTTTCTTCATCAAGAAACTAAAATGTATATGTTTATGTTATTGTTTAAGATTTGTATGTATTATTGTTTGAGTTGTAGTAATTCTATTTGTAGTTGCTCCGTAGCAATTGGAATGCCATAGTGATATCGATAGTATGATGTATGTTATGATGATATTCATGAAACATTATTGGACTTTCCTTTGTCTATTGAGAATGACAGCTTGAATGATGATTATGGTATATAGTGAGTAGTGGAAGTGTATTGAAATGGATATTCTGATAAGGATCATATAATAAAATGGAGTTGTTAAGGAATTGATATTGATAATATTATTCATCTTAAGGATGATTGCATGATTGTGATAGAAATTGTTTAGTTGATCCAAAAAATTTAATTGTAGCATAGAGTTCTATGGGTTTTCAGTGGTCTTACGTCTACCCATGTCCTAAGACCGTCATGCATTTTCGGGTCAAGGTGTGACACTCATCGAGGTCAACATCATTCCATCCAGTTAGGTCAACACCTCTATGATCATTGTTCCATAAGTGCGAGGTTCTGCACTTGCGTACTTTCAATACCCATTAAGAATTGCTACCTCAACTCATCGCATGCATCTTACCATATCCTATTCTATTCAATTATCACACATCTCCTAAACCTGGATTGGACCTATTCCTTTCTAGGAAAGTCCAGGCTCAATACCTAGCATACAACAACACACTCTGACCAGAGCCCAAGGTTTTGGCCTGATAGGAGCCTTCGGGCTCGAATGAAGGAAAAAGGCACATCATATATATGGGATTCACCTTTCATAAATTTATATTAGTCTCATATTTTTGTGAGTGTAATGTATACTATTTTTTAGTGCACATAGTACATCCAATAATTTCCCAATAGTTAAATCAAAATCCCTTAAAAATATCTTAGATGTTTAATAGTCCATTCTCATGACCAATGGGCAAAGCTCCTTATTCTGGGCAATACTACAACAACAACACTTGACTGAATATGAAACTATCCAGTATCCACATCATCGATCTCTATATGTCCATGTCCGTTTTATTTTTCGTGTCAAAAGATCTTGAATTCTCATTTTAGTGAAAAATAAATAAATAAATAAATAAAGAAGTTGGCCAAAAGATCGATCACTACAATAAAAATGGTCTACTGTGACATTTTCATATTGACTTTTTTCGCAAACCTCACTTAAAATTGAAAATGACATTTTAGTGATGTTTTCATCAAACGTCATCAAATATATTATTTATTGTGATGATCTCTAATATGATAATAACGATTATGACAAATGTTGCTTTAATTTTACTCTTTTGCAACATTTATCATGACAATTATGACAAACATCGCTATAATTTTATCTATTGTGATGTTATGTATGTCATTTTATAAATGTCACATGAAAAATTTTAAATTTATAATAAATGCTGTAATATGTTAGTTATTATGATTATTGCTATAAATCCTATTAAAAACTTATTATTGTGAAAAAAAATACTACATAAATTAAAAATTTTAAATTGTTGTAATATTAGGAATTTGATTAAATAAAGGAATTGAAATTGTGATACTACGACAAATTTTTAGGTTACTTTATTTTAAAATAAAGCACAATATTTTATTTTAAATAAATTTTACGAAAAAATAGTTTAATTTACGAAAAATATAAGAAAATTGTGATTTTCAATAAGAGAACAATTTTTTTTATTAATTACAAAATTATTTTTCTTTTTTGTTAATTTAATAATTTTTTCGTTAATTTATTGTTTTTCACAAAATAAATCATATTTTCGTAAAATTAAAATTTTTTTCACAACTAAAAAGAATTACGAAAAATAGTTTTATTTACGAAAAAAATATAAGAAGATTGTGATTTTTTGTAAGAGAGTCGTTTTTTTCGTAATTATGAAATTATTTTTCTTTTTCGTTAATTTAGGAATTTTTTCGTAAAGTTATTATTTTGCACAAGATAAGTCATATTTTCATTAAATTAAAACTCTTTTCGCAACTAAAAAAAATTATGAAAAAATAGTTTAATTTACGAAAAAATATATAAAAATTATAATTTTTCATAAGAGAATCATTTTTTTCGTAAAATAAAATAAAATAGATTTACTTTAATTTTTAACAAAGTAACCATAGTCTATGCAACGTGATTCTGCATCTAAAAGTAACTACTCATTTAATTGCGAGGAATGAGGGGAAAAAATTATTAATAGATATTAATGGGATTAGCCTGGTGAATAATGGGAAAAAATAATCAAAATTAATGGAATTGTGATTAATTAAACCAATAAATTCAACTTCTATTCCAGTTTGAAAAAAAAAAAAAAAACTTTTTATTCCCTACTATTAAACTATAATTTCAATCTATTTTTTTTTTATTCTAATACTATTTTCATGTAATTTTAAGATGACTCCATTAAAATGATTAAGAAATAGTTATATATTTCAAGTTATAAGTAACTATTTGCTCAAATCCATTTATATGAATAATTAGTTAAATATTTATTATTTTTATAATATTATCAATATTAAACCAAAGGTGAATTTAAATTTTTTATAGGATAATTTTATAATAATATATAATATTAATTAAACTTATAAAAAATATTTTTAATAATCTAATAATCAGCCAATGAATTAGTAAATCAGTAATTGAGTGCATATCTCATAATATAAGAGGTTAAGAGTTTGAATTCTAACAATTTTCATCTCTTTTAAAGAATTTTCGAGGTAAAATAAATATAAATTAATAGTTAAATATATTAAAGCTAAAAGTGAATTTTAATGGAATTTAATCCTAAAAGTTAGTTTAGATGGTAAGGTTAATTATTTTTGGTAAGGTTAATTTGTTCTTTTTCTTTCTAACTAATGTTATAATTTCAAAGCTACACATCAAATCAAATCGAAAAGTGAGTCGAAGAGTATTGTCATCCGAAGAGTCTCACCTTTTTTTGCTATCCATATCCAATGTGAAAGACATCCGAAGAACTTCTTCATCAATAACTGAGTACACCTCTTCGAAAAAGCCCTTCATGAAAAGCCCTTTGCTGACATTCTTTCTATATCATTCTAATGATATTAGCTATCTGACGCGAAACGTAATAGACAAGCATGATGAAGCATACAAGCTCACCTGCCTCATAGGAGAGAGGGTTTCTTGAGATGACAACTATCCACCCATCTCATTGAAATCATAAGGAACAGACAAGTGTTGCTTCCCCATTTCATCAAAAGATATCTCTACTTAGTCAGGTATAAAAGGCTATCTTGCATAACCATGCAAAGGTAGCTCTCTCTTCATACTCTTATCTCTTTCTCTCACTTACAAAAAAGTTTACTTACACCTTAAGCTTTGTAAACAATATCATTCCATGGCTAACTTGAGGGTCGTAGTTTCATTCCCAAGCTAAGGCCTGAACTCCTTCACTTTCTTGTGTATTTTGCAAATCAATCCATCAAGCTATTTCAAGAATCCAGCCCATTTCCTTTTAATCAAAATATTTGAGCATATCAGATTGGCATCGTCTGTGGGAAAGAGCAAGCAAAGCTGGGTTTTCTAGCACCCATGATCTCTTTCTTTCCTTGAAGATAGCTAGTTTGGCTTTCCTTTCTTTGTTCTTGTGATCAAAACTTGAACTTTACAAAAATCAAAAAATATCCTGCAAAAACTCAAGAACCATGCCACATCGTGAAAAAGAATTATCACCTCCACCTCCACAAGATCCAAGAACATCCATATAAAAGGTACCAAGTGTTTTAACAAGCCAAGGCTTGTTAGAAACTCCATCCATAACCGCTCAAACACCTCAGCTTCCTCCCATGCAAAACTCTCAGGTTGCTTCTGTAGACTTAGCTACTTCTTTCCAATATTTAAGTAATCAAATGCCACAAAATATTCCAGCCCTTCCAACTGTTGTTCCAACTATATCACCATAAGTTGATATTTCATCATCCTTATAGTTCATAAATTCCATTATTTCACATCTATCTTCCATAGCACAAGCCTTAGCCACTGTTCATAAACAAACACCCTCCCCTTCACTTTATGATGCAACTATTGCTTCAGAACATGTCATAGAGCGAGATATAAATAAATCCTTGATTCATGAAACTAACACCCATGTTGTGGAAGACAAGATAGTGAGTGTGGATAGTAATGAAGAAGATAATGGGGGAATCTTTTCGCCTTGAAGGGATGGAAGGCATGAACATGAGAATCGTTTGCATATAGATAATTGAGGATTGTTTCAAGATGAAGGGCGATCCCAAAATAGAGGAGAACGAAGTAACCAGAAGAAATATGATAAATTAGATAAAAATAAGAATAAACAGTTTCTTAGCTATGAGGGATACTCTAGGAAGGGGGGAAAAGGAGCAGGAATATCTCAATCAATCTCCTCACATCACAAAAGACATAAGGGTCAACAGAGTCAAGAAGCTACCAGTCAACATGATCCAGAAATAATGAGAGAAACTATGAAAAAGCTTTTTGAGGAGATGGGCGGCGATAGAGGAAATAAGGTAATGGATAAAAATCTGACACTTGCTTTAAAATCGCCTTTTGTGAAAAAAATAAGCGATTACAAAATGCCAGAAAAGTTCAAAACACCGACTATCACAAGATATGATGGAGAGTCAGATCTGAAGACTCATGTGATGGACTACAAACACGCAGTGGAATTGCAAACCACAAGCAATGTGGTATTATGTAGGGCTTTCCGAGGATCCTTGAAGGGAGTTGCAACAAGGTGGTTTGACGAATTAGAAGAAGGGAGTGTAAGTTTTTTTAGACAGCTTGTAGAGAACTTTATTTATCGGTTCGCTGCTAGTATTCCAACAGAGAAAAGAACTCAGTTCCTAGAGCAAGTAGTTCAAAAAGATAGAGAATCTCTTCGAAATTATGTGGCACGTTTCAATAGAGAAGCTTTGAAGGTGACAAAGCTAGATCAATTGAGAGCCATCGAAGCATTTAAAAAATGGCACCATTTATGAGGGTTATTTCAAAGTCCTAAGTAGACATGCATCTCAATTTTTGGAAGAAGCGATGGTCATAGCTCAAAAATATATTAGGCAAAATGATGCCTATAATTATAGTTTAATTTCGAAGAGAAAACGATTTGAAGCTCCTAATTCACCAGAGATTGTGAAAAACAAAAAAAGAAACATGAATAAATCCCACTAGTGGAGAAGAACAAAAAAGATGCGAACTTCAAAATGAGAGGTTCGGGAAGAACTAGGCAACCATGCTTCGATCCTTCGAAGCTCACACCTCTCATTGCAAGTCCAGTAGAGGTGTTTGTAGCATTTCAAGATCAAAACATATGGATGAGACCCAAGCCAATGAGGAGAGCTCCAGAGTTGAGAGATAAAACCAGAAATTGTCTCTTTCATAATACTCATAGCCACAATACTAATGAATGCAGATCATTGATGGAAGAAATTGAAAGACTCATTCAGCAAGGATATCTTGGGAAGTTTTTGAAGGAACAGAGAGTTGGTAGACAAGAACCAGAATTTATTCAAGACAAAGGTAAACCACATATGAATGATGGTTCGATAGGCATTATTCATTGTCTAACTGGAGGCCTTTTCAAACTCCAATTAGCAAAACCAAAGTTAAGGCTTTGGCAAGCAAAAAACGAAGCACTATAATTTGTATTTTGCAATGGAGCTAAAATGTAGATGGATAGGAAAACATCAGAAGCTTCGCACGCAGATCCTATGGTAATTCAAGCTATTATTGCCAATTTTATAGTGAAAAGAATTTTAGTAAATGATGGTAGTTCTGTGAATTTGATCACTATAGAGGCATATCATAAAATGGGATTGAAAGAGGAAGACCTTAAAGAATTGAATAATCCTGTTCGCATATTGGATGGATCTGAAGTCCCATCAAGAGGAGTGATAAGGTTACCTTTTACTAAAGGCAAAGCACCAGAATGTGTTACTATAATGGCTACTTTTATAGTTGTTTAGACACCGCTAACCTATAATGTCTTAATGGGATGACCATTGTTATATGCATTAGATGCCTCAGTCAATATTAAGAGATTAACGATGGTAATTCTGAAACCATCAGGAGGAGAATTTTATGTGTATGGAACTCAAACTGATGAAACAAGTAGATCAAGAGAAAACCAAAAGAAGAGAAAACAATGTTCCGAGGAAGTGGCGATGGTTGAGATAGACAAGAAGATAGGTGAATTAAAGCCATCCCAAAGAACTGAGCTGGTGGAAGAATTGGAAAAATTCTTTGTTCAAGAAAATGATCCGAAGAGATTCTTCCTAGTCAATTCCTCTTTGACCAAAGAACAAAATAAAGAAGCTTGACACTTAAAAAAGGAAAGTTTACCCAGTTTTGCTTGGACCTCAGTTGAGATGAAAAGGGTAAGTTTGAAGATTATTACACATCAACTCAGTGTTAATCCTAATTTCAAGCCAATAAAGAAAAAGAATAGGTGCTTCGGAGTCAAAAGGCAAGCCATTATTGATGACGAAGTTGACAAGTTAATAGAGGCAGGATTCATTCGAGAAGTCTACTATCCCGAGTGGTTGGCCAATGTTGTCTTAGTAAAGAAGCCCAATGGAACCTACAGGATGTGCGTTGATTTTACTGATTTTAACAAAGTTTGCCCCCCCAAAGATTCATTTCCGTTGCTAATGATCAACAAGCTAGTAGATTCAACAGCTGGTTATGGTTTTTTATCTTCACTAGATGCGAAACAGAGGTACCACCAAATCAGGAGGCATCCTGATGATGAAGAAAAAATGTCCTTTATCACTGAGAATGGAACTTACTGTTACATATCCATGTCCTTTGGTCTAAAAAATGCTGGAGCCACCTACTAACGTCTTATCAACAAAATGTTTAAGGACTTGTTGGGTAAAAATTTGGAGGCATATGTTGATGATATGATAGTCAAGAGTAAAAGCTTTGAAGATCATACTCGAGACCTGTTGGAAGTGTTCACAGTGATGAACCAATATAGGATGAAGTTAAATCCTGAAAAGTGTGCTTTCTTCATTAAAGAGGGAAAATTCCTCGGGTTTATGGTCAGCGAATGAGGAATAGAACCAAATCCAAATAAAGTGAAAGCCATTCTTAACATGTCACCTCCGAAGAATGTGAAAGAAGTTCAAAGACTGACTGGAAAGATAGCAGCTCTTAATAGATTCTTGTCCCGATCTGCAGAAAAAATATATGCCTTTCTTTAAAAAATTGAGAAAGACATATACTTTTGAATGAACAATAAAATGTGAAGTAGCGTTCGAACAACTTAAAGCTTTTCTTAGTTCTGAATAGATCTTGAGTAGATCGTTGCCTGGAGAACAAGTCCTAATTTACTTATCTGTTTTGGACCAAGCAATAAGCTCAGTGTTGATACGAGAAGAAGGCTTCGCACAAAAGCCAATCTATTATTTCAGTAAAGTTCTACAAGGAGCTGAATCGAACTATGTTCCAATCGAAAAGCTTGCCTATGCTTTACTCTTGTTTGCTAGAAAATATAAAGTTTATTTGCAAGCTCTTCAAGCAATAGTCATAACAGATCAACCACTTCAGAAATTCCTTTATAAGCCAGAGACTTCAGGCAGAATGTTATGCTGGTCTATTGAATTGAGCCAATATGGATTGTAGTATAAACCTCGATCAGCCATCAAAGCCCAAACTTTAGCTGATTTCATTTCAGAGTGTTTTTTCTTAACTACAATCAACCCCATCGATCAAACAACATCACCTAAAGTTGTTGGAGAAACTGAATCAATTCCAACATCAACTCCACAAAGTTCCTCCTGGGAACTCTATGTGGATGGGGCAAGTAGTACTGGAAGCAGCGGGGCAGGTATTGTGTTGCGAAAAGAAAATGGTTTTTTGCTGGAATATGCTTTGAGGTTAGATTTTGTAACTACAAATAATACAATTGAATACGAAGCAATGATTCAAGGATTATTGCTTGTGGTTAGAAGCTCTTAAAGTCTACAGTGATTCTCAATTGATCATTGGTCAAATCAAGGGAGAATTTGAAGCAAAAGATAAAAATATGTTGAAATACTTAGAAAAGACCAAGGCCCTGGTGCAGAAAATGAAAGATAAAGATGTTGATATTCAATTCCACAAAGTTCCTCGGATTGATAATTGCTGAGCGGATAGCCTTAGCAAACTGGTAGCTACTCATCCAGCAGAGCTTCCTCGAAAGATTTTCATCGGATCATTAGCTCATCCTAACATTCAAGATAGCAAAGAAGTTATGCAAATTGACAAAGAGCCCAATTGGATGGACACCATCAAAGCCTATTTGGATAAAGGAGAACTCCCTGTAAATCCCAAAATGGCGAAAAAGGTACAATATTAGAGCGCTCACTTTTCATTACATGTTGAAATCTTGTACAAAAGAGCCTATTCACTACTATGGTTGAAATGTCTCAAGCCTATAGAAGAAGATTATGTACTCCGGGAGATACATGAAGGATCATGTGGCATGCATATAGGTGGTAAAGCTTTAGCGACAAAAGTGATCAGACAAGGATACTTTTGGCCAACAATTAAGCAAGATGCAATCAAATTGGTATGAAAAATACCCTGTTTGTCAAAAATATGCTTATAATAAATGTACTCCAGCTGCAGAGCAAATTCCCACCACATGCTCTTAGCCATTCGCTAAATGGGGAATAGATATCTTGGGACCTTTTCCAATGGCTTCGGGTCAAAGAAAATTTCTACTTGTAGCTGTAGAATATTTCACCAAATGGATAGAGGCTGAAGCACCTGTTACCATCACGGCGGAAAAGATCATTAACTTCCTATAGAGAAATGTTTTGTGTCGATTTGGAGTTCCATATCAACTTGTCAGTGATAATGGAAAATAATTTGATAATGCTAAAGTACAAACTTTTTGCAACGGTCTTCAGATAAAGCAACACTTCTCATCTATTGCTCATCCACAATCAAACAGGCAGGTTGAGGTGGTCAATTGAACTATTTTGCAAGGGCTGAAGAAACGGTTAGATGGTCATGGTCGAGGCTGGGCAGATGAACTTTACCATGTGTTGTGGGCATATCGAACAATTCCACGAGAATCCACAGGTGAAACTCCTTTCAGTTTAACTTATGGAAAGAAAGCTGTAATTCCAGTTGATATTGTCATGCCAAATGGAAGAATCAACTTTCTTGGAGATGAGAGAAATGAACAAGTGCGAAGAGTTGACTCATACCTTATAGAAGAGCTTTGAGAGAAAGCATCAATTCGTCTAGAAGCCTATAAAACTAGAGCAGCCAATTACTTCAACAAAGAAAAAGTAAAAATTCGAGTATTTGCTGAAGGAGATCTAGTTATGAGACAATTTAAGGCAACAGGCCAAAGAAAAGGAATGGGAAAGTTAGTTCCAACCTGGGAAGGACCATTTCAAGTGCAAAGAGTGATTGGCCCAGCAACATATAAGCTTGTAACATTAGAAGGGGTTGAAATTCCTCACTTGGAATATTCTGCACCTTAAAATGTATTATAAATAAAATAAGTAATGAAATTACGCTAATTTCCTCAAAATGCAGTAATATTCATACTAATAATCTAAAGCCCTCATCAAGGCAAGGCCAAAAACCCTTACTAAGGTAAGGTAACCTCATTAAGGTGAGGTATTATCTTCGTTAAGGCGAAGACAAAGTCCTTATCAAGGCAAGGCCAAAGCCCTCGTCAAGGTGAGGCCAAAAACCTTACTAAGGTAAGGTAACCTCATCAAGGTGAGGTATTATCTTCGTTAAGGCGAAAACAAAGTCCTTGTCAAGGCAAGGCCAAAGCCCTCGTCAAGTCGAGGCAAAAAACCCTTACTAAGGTAAGGTAATCTCATCAAGGTGAGGTATTATCTTCGTTAAGGCGAAGTCAAGGCAAGGCCAAAGCTCTGGTCAAGGCGAGGCCAAAAACCCTTACTAAGGTAAGGTAACCTCATCAAGGTTAGGTATTATCTTCGTTAAGGCGAAGACAAAGTCCTTGTCAAGGCAAGGCCAAAGCCCTTGTCAAGGCGAGGCCAAAATCCCTTACTAAGGTAAGGTTACCTCATCAAGGTAAGGTGTTATCTTCGTTAAGGCGAAGACAAAGTCCTTGTCAAGGCAAGGTCAAAGCCATCGTCAAGGCGAGGCCAAAACCCCTTACTAAGGTAAGGTATTCAGTTCTTTAAGTAAGAATAGCAATGCTGAACATTCAAATACTTGCCAAGGCAAAATAGAATGAAAGAAACAAGAAATTGTTCCCCCTTCGGAGGGAGGACAATTACTATATCACAATTAAATGCTTGGACTCAAGGCTTAACTTCAAAGTTATCTTAGTCCTTTAGAGTTAAGTATGATTTATCACAAGTCTTTCCTTTACTAATAAATGGCGAAGAAGCAAAATGATAATAGAAAAGAATTTGTTTCATTTCACTAAATAAAAATATGTACAAGTACAAAAAAAAAAAAAAGTATAAGATTCACTTTTTACATCCAGAAAAAGACTGTTAAGATCTTAAGCTTTATTCGAATGAGCTGATGAAGAAGCAGGTTCAGTCTAAGAAGGTTGATAAGAAGAGAGAGTATTCTTTGGATCAGAGCTTTGAGTGGAAAGGAATATAGAAGCAAGGTTAGCTTCGGTAATAGAAAGAACTGCACTAACTTTCTTTTTTAAACCTTCACGAAGCACTCCAGGGAACTTCTTTGAAGCATCATCAATAGTTGTGTTATAAAATTTAATAGCTTGATGCATGCCTTTTAAAGCTATATATCTTTGGTGCACTTCGGATTTAATGAAGTTGTTGATGACAAACTCTTAAGCCTTTTCAGCATTTTCAGCTCGAAGTATGACCTCGCCAATCTTAAGTCTCTCAGTAATTAACTCTCGCTCTAAGCTTTCAATCCTCTTCTTCGCTTCTATCAGTTCGTTCTAATTAGATTTAAGCTGATCAACCTCTCCTTGTAGCAGATCAACCTTCAGCTTTAAGCTCTTCGCCTCTTCTTTAGAGTTCTTCAAAGAGGACTATAGTTCTTTAATACTTTTGTCCTTCACGACCAAAGACTCTTGTAGAGACGTAATAGTAGTATTGAGACTTTCAGCCCTCTTCTCAGAAGCTTCTTCAGAATCCTTTAGCCTCGCTTGCCATTGAGCAACATCTTCGATCAATTTGGAATTTTCTATACGTAGCTTTTCCACCTTGGTACGCAACTTATTGAGTTCTTCAGCACTGATTGTCTCTTTCTTCTCTTTTTTGAGTTGTTTAACTTCTTTAAAGAGATAGTCAATGTTAGAGTGCTGCTTCGTGATGACCTCTAAACATTCTATGGTTGTCTTCCGAGCTTCGATATAAAATTCATTGCAAGCATCCAGACGCTTGATCAGAGTAGTTGCATTCCTCATTATTTAAAAAGAAAAGAAGACAGATTGTTAAAAGATACAAAATAAATACAACATTATAAGATTCAAAGATATACTTACATCATAGCCCTTAAACCTCTCTTTGCAATAATTCTCTGATAGATGTTTGGGGCTGATTACAAGAGGATGGAAAAGGATGAAGCGCCATGGCAAGGTCATTGGCAAAGTCTAATGTATCATCTGCCTTTCTAAGATACTTTATTTTTAAAAATTCTTCAAACAGCTTCCTGGACGAAGAAGTGAATAGTTTATGGCGAATAGGAGGATTTTTATCTCGAAGGTCTTTGTTTCTAAGGGCCTTGTCTTTTAAATACTTTGGCCCACCAACAAGTACGCCATTCATCGAAGAAAGAGGCCTTTGGTTCATTGCTTCTGCTTCAGCTCCAACACTATCAATGCCACCAGATATTCCTGGCAAATTAGCAACAATAAAGCTAAAGTTGGGTAAAGGGAAATGCTTCCAAGCCCTATCTTCATCATCTGAAGACTCGTCTAAAAGATGAGGACCTAGAACATTATCACATGAAGTCCCAGCGATCACTTCAGAGGTATGCCTTGCCTGTGGTTCTCTGGTTCTTTGTCTTTTAGTTGGAAGAGCTTCGATGTCTCTCTCAGTAGAAGGATCATTGCCAGTTGTGTTTAAAGGCTTACCTTCAAAAGGCACAGCAACAGAAGGCAGTGTAGTTTCTTCTTCGGCTGCCAAGGTTTTGTAATAATCATTGAAGTTAAAAGTATTCAAATCTTCCTCTACAAGACAACAAGATTTATAAGTAAAGGTACTTAGCATGTAAATAAAATTTATTAAATGTTAAGTATATTGTACCAAAAGTTTAAGTTTTGTCAATTGGAGTTGGGGGAACTTTGACAATAGTGATATGGGGCTCTTCGCTCCCCGTTTCCTCCACATTAATGGTGGAAACTTCTCTTTCTCCCTAGACTTCCTCAGTTCAAATAGCATCATCATCCCGAGGAATGTTTGCTTCTTCTTCGACAACTCCTTCATTCATAAGTCGGCTCCTATGAATTAAAGTGGAGATAAATTGTAAATCATCCTCATCCACTAAAGTTAGAGCTGAAGCAGGAATATTTTTCTCCACCTCTAAGGGTTGGGCCGTAGCTTTTTCAATAGGCTCTTTTTGAGAAGTCGAACCCATTTTAGCTTTTCCCTTTCCAGTAGGAGTAGATTTCTTCGACTTACGAGCAGCTTTTTTCGCTGCAGCTTCTTTATTGATTTTTATTCAACCAACAAGCTCTTTAGTCTTTTTCCCAGCCTTCTACTTCTTCTATTTTTCAACAGCTAGTTTTGCAGAAGCAGGAGCAAGAGATGGCATATCCACTCTTAAAGGCTGCCAATTCTCCTCGCTTAGCAATATTAGCCTGCCAGTAATTTTATTAACGCTTGGTAAGCGAGCGTGATAGTTATATATTAGTGGAGTAATTCCTTCTAAACGCTTCTCCACATCAGCCGAAAGGTTATCTTTTTCAGCTTCTATTGCGAAAAGAATATGATATTAGCAGTTTGCAAAAATGAAAATCAGTAAATAAAAATAAAGTAAACGGGTAACATCAACTCACCCCTAGCACCATTCAACTTCACGAAGGAAAACAACATACCTTGAGCGTCATCCAATGTCATGCACACCTCTAGTCTCTTTAGGTGGTAAGAAGACCTTACTCGGATCAAAGTCTTTATCCTAATCTTTTCTTCGTCACTCAGATCCTCAGGCCAATCTTTTAAAGTGCCAACTTGGGTCATCAAGTGCCCTGGAAAGCTGAAGCCAGGACCTTCTTCGGCATTAGTAGCTTTTCACCTAATCATAACGAACTAATCATCCCAAGCTGGGACTTTGTTTTCTTTACTAATAAAAAGATGGCGCTTCGAACGAGTCGATGTGGTGTAAATGAAGCCCTCTGTAGACCTTCCTATCTTAAAGAAGACTTGAAACATCTTCGATGTGGGAGTAATATTCAAGGCAGTGCAGATCATTTCGAAGAAAAACATTTCCCTTATGGCGTTCGAATGAAGCACCATAGGGTTCACTTGGTAATGGTTGAAAAAAGTTGTCATAAAAGGAGAAGGGGGCTACCTCAATCCAGCTACCATTTGCTAATGAAAGAAGATGTAATTGCAAAAGTTATTCAGTAATTCACTCAGTGACTTTGCAGTATCCATCTTCTCATCCACTAAAATCCTTCTCTTGAGCCACAAAGACTGTGTTGTGCCATTGCTTGGGCAACAAGACAGAAAAATCGATAGCAGCAATTTTTGGAGCCATTTTTAGTGATTTGAAAGTAATATTTGAAGAGAAAACACAAGAAAATGCAAGAACAGAAGCTTGAAGAATTGCTTCAATGGCAGAAATCACAGAAGAGCAAGATAAAGCATTAAATAGTGTAAAGAGGAAACAATGGAAGAAAAAACCTATTTATAGAAGGAAGAGGCTCTCGAAAACTGTTCATCAATCAAGTGGATCCAACGGTTGATGAGAATTAATCAAACGACTATCATCAAAGAGTCTTTCTTTTCCTAATTTCTCTCTCTGATACGTGTCACTCACATCCGAAATAATCTCACAGTTACCCATAAAAAATCCTAGTTGTCAGAAGGTTAAAAGATTTATAACCGTTGCCCTTCTTTGAAGAACAAGCTCCAAGTGAAAAGCTGAAGCCGAAAGAGTTCAATGCCATGTCAAACTAAATAAACTTCTTCGAATAGAAACAATCTCAAAATATCAATGTTTCAACACGAATCTTATGAAATATATCCATATTGAAACAAGGGGGCCACTGATAAGGATAAAACTAAGCCTTAAGAGACTTTGGGCTTTGGGGTTTTTGGGCCCTTAAGAATACAGATCTCTCAAAGAATCTAACAGGCTTCACTTAAGGAAGAGTTATAATCAAAGAAGTCTTTTTGTTCGAGAGAAAGCAAGAGAAAGCTTCAGAAGGTTTCAAGTCAAATCGAAAAGTAAGTCGAAGAGTGCTGTCATCCGAAGAGTCTCACCTTCTTTTGTTGTCCATACCCAATGTGAAAGACATCCGAAGAACTTCTTCATCAATAACTGAGCACATCTCTTCGAAAAAACCCTTCATGAAAAGCCCTTCACTGACATTCTTTCTATATCATTCTAATGATATCAGCTATCTGATGTGAAATGTAATAGCCAAGCATGATGCAACATACAAGCTCACTTACCTCATAGGAGAGAGGGCTTTTTGAGATGACACTTATCCACCCATCTCTTTGACATCATAAGGAATAGACAAGTGTTGCTTCCCCATTTCATCAGAAGATATCTCTACTTAGTCAAGTATAAAAGGCTATCCTGCATAACCATATTGAGCTAGCTCTCTTTTCATACTCTTATCTCTTTCTCTCACTTACAAAAAAGTTTACTTACACCTTAAGCTTTGTAAATGTAATATCCTGGACTTCGTCAGTTCTTAATATGAATAGTAATATCATTGAAAGACAAAACGAATGATTATAGAGATAATGAGATCAAAAGGAAATCAAATGACCCGGTGAATTGCAAATAAAATTTTTGCGTCAAATTAATTCAACTTCTGTGATATTATGGTGCATGTGAACTCATAAACATGTTATGAGAATGATCAATAAAATAAAGTTAGTGAATTGCATTGATATCGATTACAACAAGGTACAGTGAAAAGGAGGGTAAAATGGTCATTTCGTGAAATCTATCGGGATAACAGGTGAATAAATGAACATGTGAAGCAAGTGTAAGGCCCAACCATATACTCATATGGCTGGCCCATTAAGTGTAGAGAATGGAAAATTCCACTTGAAATTTCATGGAAAGAATTGGTCAATTTAATTGAATGAAAATGGACCCCACAATTATAATTAGTCAAAATTCCTATTTGAATTAGTAAACTTCATGGAAATTTCCATCATTAGAAATATGTGCATATTTATCTATAAAAAAAATTAATATTTTAAAAATCAAATTTGGCTAAAAAAAATGGTAGCCATTGGATCAAAGTTGGAACATCTCCACCATCCATTCATGATAAAGATGATATAAAAGTTAGTTTTTTTCTTCTTCTTATCTCATTCTCATCTTCCAACCAAAAATTGAAGACACAAACTCTTCTCTCTTC
>CATKHJ010997244.1:0-16951 GCA_949750685.1 Vernicia montana
ATAATTAAAAAAATAAATTAAAATCTTATTGGTTTCCTAAAGTGACAAATATTTTGGAAAAAAAAATTCCTTCAAAAAACGTTATATAAAAAGAAATGGAGTGAGTAATTAATAAAAAAGATATTTTTAAAGATTAGATTACATAATAAAGAAATATTAGATTATGTTAATTAAGAATATATATATTTTAGTCAAATTGAATTACCAAAAATTTTATATGAGTATTAAAATATATTTTTTGGAATGTCAAAATTATTAAGTTAATAATAATAATAATAATAATAATAATAATAATAATCAAATTGTTCACGAGCTGTTGACGAGCCTATTAATCGAGCATGTTCGAGAGTTTATTATCGAGCTGTTCACGAGTCTAATCGAGCCGAGTTTTGCTTTACTCAAACTCGACTCGTTTATTAATCGAGTCTTAAAGTAAGACTCAAGTTTGACTCATTTATAAAATGAGCCGAATGCGAACGAGCTTTTATTGAGCCAAATACCGAGCCGCTCGCGAACGGCTTGGTTCATTTGCAGCCCTACACGCCACATGTCATGTTGAGCCATAATTCTAAGGTAGTCATATTATTCAAAGTTCATCAGTATGTTTTAACTAAATAATATTTCAAGTGATGCACTTTGATATTTTGAGTTCAAAATGTGCAGTTAACAAATGATCTCCACAAGAAGCGTCTTGATATGGTAAGCAAAACTTCTACACGTTTTATTTGAATCCTTTTCCTTTAAGGTGCTAAAACCTATATTTTACATAACCCATCTTGTCAGATTTGTGCATTGAGGGAGTCCTCTCACTCAGAAACAAATAATCATAATCCTAAAGAGATGATCAGACAAGGGCTTGGCAACCCAGTCATTGCTAACCACCTGATGAGACCTTCGCCAAGTTCAGAGCAATTGGTTTCCCAGTCAACCAGTTCACAAATGCTGCAGCAGATCACGCGATTTTAATGGACATATTTCTCATTTCTGATAGTGACTCCATGCTAGTTGATTGTAGCATGGAACTTTGTTGGTGAGCATTCAAGATTTCACACAATGATTATTCACCCACACCCCCTTCTCAAAAACAAAAACAAAAAAGTGAAAATTGACATGGCCATAGCAGGTGCAGTGCAGGTTCTTGTTTAGGAATGAAATTTGCTGTCTTGAAATGAGATCTTAAGAATCAAAATTTTGAAGTAACCCATTGTTGTCTGAAATCTGAATCCTGGAAATCTGGTCCAAGGGGATTTGAGAATTACGTATGTAGTATTTGTGTTCCAAATTAGTGTTTGGTAGCTGAATTCTTTACCACTACTGTGGCTGGATAGGGGGCAGATAATCAAATCAAAGACTTTATGATCTGCTTAAGGTCCATTTTAGGTATTCTAGTCATATATGATAGAAAGGTTGGACTGATCTAGAGAGTGCTCAATGCAGGTGTTCTCTATTATTGTTGATAAGTAGCATAAAAAAGGGTCTAAAAACTTTCTCATCTTGGTATAGATGGGCTGAATGTAGAGACAGTGGACTATCCATTGATTAATAGGTGGCACAAGAGCTTTTAATCATGCATTTGATGTTGGTTGGTGATGAATATTTAAGAATTCGGTGATTACATATAACATGCATATTGCTTTTTGTAAACTAATTTGAACATTATTTTGGCAAGAAAATGCATCGAAGAATGTCTTTGTATGTTAGTTTCCTAGTTTTTTTTACTTGTTAAAATGCGAAAAATCTTGTCTGTTAGTTTTGTATTAGATGCAGTGTTTATTTTGCCTGATTTTGGATCTGCAAGCTTTGGTTATCTTCTTTATCTTCCTAAAGACAGTTGCTATTGACATTGCATGGGTGTGCGGTTTGTGTTTGCAAGGGGAAATTTCTATGTTATTATTGCAACGGCTGGGATACGAAAGGGGAAAAGATAGAGAATCGAGGGTAGGGGAAAGATTTTGTTTGTTTTGGATGTTCAAAGACTTGTCTCTAGTGCATGGATTTCTTGATGCATTTAACTAGATGTGAACCGCTGTTGCTCTATATATGTATTATTGCCATTGTTGCTGACCCTTGTAATCACTGCTTTTGTTTCACAGTTTGGATCGACAGAAGCAGTAGAGGCAGTAGAGGCAGCAGACATGTAAGTATTTGGTAAGCAGTAGAGACCTGAAAATTGGTCGGAAAGATTGCAGCAATGTTCATCTAATTTATAGATATTATTAATGTATGATTGTTTGATCTAAGTGCATAATACTACAAGCTTGGTGCAGTTATCAAAAAAGAAAGGCCCATAAATTTAGATGTGGCTCTCTGTTCAACCTGTCTGGGTTGAGTGACATTCCCTGAAGTTGTGGTGTTTATTATTTTATTAATTATTACATAAAGCTTGCTTCTTTCTGTTTTTTTTTTTTTTTTTTTTTTCCCTTAGGTTAAGGATTTGGTTATTCTTTGTACCTCATCAAATTTTTAGTTTCAAGATCTTTCTGGTCCTAAACATGCCCTAATAGATGACATTCATATCATTCTTGCTTCATTTTTCTGAGTGCTTGTGTGTGCAGAAACTTGTATAACAAATGAATCTGGCTTCTTTTTTTTCTTTAACAATTCTCACATTTATAATTAGACCAAAGTACCATCAAATGATTTATCAATTCTAAATGAAAGAAAACAATGGTTGGTGAGAGATATTATATAACATGGTGCACAACTACGCAAGTGTTGGCATTTGTTTGGCATTACAGGAAATTTATGTTTTGATTGCCCGAGTCCTCACAGAACAAAGGAATATTTCTAACAAAAGAATAAAATTAAATAAAATTAACGACTTCATTTATTTATCCTGAAATTTAAATAAATTATTATATTTATTCAATATTAAAATGTTTATCCATTTAGTTTATGTATATAAATATATATATATATATATATATATATATATATATGCTAATTAAATATTAAATTACATTTATTTAAATTTATATACTAATAAAAGAAAAAAAAGTATATTTTTGTTTTTAAAAATAATTTATAATTAATAGTAATTAATGTCATTAAAAGTTGTAAAATTATACTTGTAATATATTCATTCATTCGATAAATGAAAAAGATAAAGTGAACTGTATTTAAAAATTTTAGGGTATATTTAACAACTCTCGTGTATAAATAGTCTTTAATCACTTTATATAGAAAATTAAATTTTAAAAAGTTTAAGACTCTATTTGTTTCGCATAAAATAACTTATTTTTTGAAAAAAAATTTCAAAAAAAATATTTTCTCAAGAACTAATTTTCTATTATTTAATTATAATATTAAAAATTATTTTAAAAATATTAAAAATTTCAATTTATAAAACTATAAACATATTTAAACTTATAATAATTTCGTAATTTTAAAATTTTATTATTAATTATGAAAAGAAATACATAAAAATGATAAATTTTATGATCAGCGGTGGTTGGCGGCAGCTGAAGGTGGTCATCAATGGTTGTCGATAGTGAATATCGTTGATCGGCGGATTAATAAATTTATATTTACATATTTTTCTTTTATTATAATGAGTTTGTCAAAATCTGAAAAATAACTTTCCGTTTTGAAAATAAAAAGTCATTTTTCTTAAAAAAAAACCTTAATTTTTTTATTGGCTAAAAAAATATTTTCTATTGACTAATTTTTCAAAACGTTTCAAACATTAAAAAATACAAAAATTTTCGCGAAACAAACCGACATCGAATATTTAGACTCACTGACTGCTAGTTTTCAACTAATCATAAGTAATCGAAGTAAGTAAATCATTCTCTATTTCCCTTGTTATTTTAATATATTCATTGGATAAAATTGATATGAATGTGAAAATATATAAACTAAATTGATAAATTTTTTAATATTCGATATATTTGATAATTCATGTAAATTTTATGACTAAGCCAGAAAACAAAAAATTATAACATATACTAAAATTTCAAGTATTCTAACAGACAAGATCATATAATTTGTATCTATTTTAATTGTTCAAGTTTAATTAATTATTTCAGCAAAATCTATTAGATATGGAAACTACAAATTTTAATATGAAACGATCAAATCAATTTCTTAATTAATTCCGTGTCAAAACACAACTTTGATTTCTATTTATTGTCCATGAATTGCCTAACTTCACTTTATTAAACTACAAATTCACATAAAATCTTTCCAATTAGTCATCATACTATATACTATTAGAGTCGTGAGATTTCAAGTTTAAATTTAATTTATTAATAAATTGCATATATATATAAATATCTTACAATTTTAAAAGTTTTGTTTCAGAAAAAATTTTAATTTTGAATTAATTTAGTCAAGTTTAAACAAATATTATATCAACTTTACTAGACTCTGCTTTTAATTGATTACATCCTAACACTATCGGCAATAATTACATTGTATAAAGTAAGCACAAAAGCAATATCAAATTTAATATATAAATACAATAATTTATCAAATTTATTATACAAATATAATAAATAATTAACCAGTGGACATCATTTTAACAGCTTTTAATTTGATGGAACTTCCTTTGCATATTGTGAAGATATTGAAAAGATAAATATCACTCTCACTCAAAGGTTCATCCACTATTTTTTTTTCTTTTAATTAGAGATCGAATTGGCCGAAATAATATTATGAACTGCACAACAGGATATAACTCTTTTTTTTTAATATCTCTTACTAAATTAATGACAACTGTTTATAATTTAAAAGACTCGAACATAAGACCTATTATTTCCTACAGTTTTTAATCTACAAATTCTTGAATCCTTAATCAAAATTAAGTTTGAATAATTAATTAAAGAGACCAATTAATTTCTCGTCCTCCATAAAAGCAAAGTGCACTATCCCTAATTATATCTCCACTAATCACTGCATATGCATTAAATTTAAACCATCCAATAATATTGCTAAACAGGTAAGGCAGTGGAAATTGTACAATAGAGCACTTTAAGTACTTCCTATTATTTTTATTTTCTTTTTCTTTAATAGATAAGATTATATATATTATATGTAAAATATCTAACTTTTTAATATAAAAATTAAATGTGACTTAATTCCAATAAGGTAACATAAAAAAATTTTAAGAATATTTGAAAGGCGAAATTTATTTTTCAAAAAATTTAAATCACTTTTCAATATATATTTTTTTTTTTTAAAAATTAAAAATTTTGGGAGTGATTGTCTACAAATATAACACTAAAGTAATTAATAACTGATTTACGAGAATAAGAGATTTCATAAATACTAATAGTCGCATTAATCTGAATATATACATAATTAACTTTTCAGTAAATGTGAATGATTTTCACTTGCCATACTATATTTACCAATATTTATCTAATGTGAGGTTTAAAAAAATAATAAAATTGCTTTATCAATATTCAATAAATAGGTTTATTTATTTTTATTATTATTATTTTTAGCCGAGAATGGCTAATAATTAATATGGTTTTGTATTCAATAATATTTTGTCTTTGATTATGCAAAATAGATTGGCTTGACATGAAGAATTAAAAAACATAAAGGACCAAATGGCAATATTTGGGGTTTAATTAGTTAATTGAGTTGCTCCCAAATAATTGTGAATATAAAAATATTTATTTTTATTTTTACAAAATTTTGTAATATTTATTCCATGTTAGAATAATAATAATAATTATATAATTAATTTTTTTAACAAAAAATTAATATTGTGAAATTAAATTAATTATACTTAAAATTCAAATTTATGAAGTAATAATTATATTTTGAATTTTGAATTATGTTTCCTATACTAAAAACTTTTCAATCCAGTCTAATCCTTACAATTAATTAAGTGGGGTACTGACATTTTTTTCTGGGATTGCTTTCAATTGCCCTCTCTTGTGTAAAATTTTCAACGAACTTTCAAAAGCATAAAAGAAAGTTAGCTTGGGAGATAGATAGCTGCCATGGCAACATAGAAAGGCAGGTGAATGAATTAGTCGCCATTTTTATTTGGGATAAAAAAAAAAAAAAAAAGACCTTTTAATTTCTTAATTAATACTTACTTAGCACATAAGTATATATACACATCAAGATCAAGGTACAATTCAATTATTATATTATTCAAAAAATATCTTCTTAAATTTAAAAAAATCATAATTGTTAAATCCATATCTGAACGGTTAATTATATTGAGAAATTTGTGAACTAGACCACTGGTCAGTTTAGCCTGGATAATAAACTCTTTGAACCGATAAGATAATCCCTGAACCAGTCAATCTGATCACAGTTCAAATGAGTTAATCGGTTTGATTTTTCAAATATATTTAAAAAATTAAATACTTAATTGTAAGTATTGCGGATCAAATATTAGACTTCTAGTAGGTCTTTTAATATACTTTTCACTATACAAAGTAATATTTTTGTGATTTTTTTCTCAAACTATATATTTAATTATGATAAATAATTTAATTATTTTTTTAAGGAAAAATAATTTAATTATTAATCTCCTTACTATTTGATAAATTATATTTATTAATTTTAAAAAAAAATTACATCCATCAAATTTCATATACCTTAAAGCGATTATGTTATTTATTTAATAAATTTATTAATTAATATTTATTTTATTTAAATATATTTTTATTTATCATGATTTTTAATACGTAATATTAATTATAATATATTGTATGTAATATTTATTATATATTTAATTTAATTACGGTTCAATCTAAATTCGATTTCAATTGAACTTTTGATTTATAACTATCTGTTTTTATCGGTTTTAAAACTGGACCGAATATGAAAATCTTGAAAAAGAAAATAAATATTCTCACTCGATTTATACATTTAAAAATTATCTCAAAGATATTTATCACAAAATCAAATTTAATTTGCGAGTCTAACCTCTTTTAACCTCTTTCATTAGTCATTGTTAATTATTATTTTTTTTTAATTATTGAAAATGTTACTATAATTCGCCAAGCCAGATTGATCTCCGTGTTGCACAAGCTGACAATTCCCTCAGTACTAGGTAACTAATATTTACTGTGAAATAAAAATAATTAAAAAAAAAAAAAAAAACCCTAGTATGATTTATGATTGTGAAACATTTCGTACTAAAATATGAGAAAATTACATTTTAGTTCTTAAAATCTGCTCTTAATTATAGTTTAGGACAATTCTTTTTTTTTTTTTTTTTTTTTGAAAAATTACAATTTTATATTTGAATGTGATTTTATTTATTTATTTTATTTTTATCAAATTGCATGAGGCATACAGCTTGTAATCACAAGTATATAAAAATCCATTTTGCATTCTTGCTGTTATTGAAGTCTACAAGACGTAACCTCATATGTCTGATGAATTGCTTTTATTACATTTAACTTATCTATCAGAATATATAATTTAGATTCCATTTAAAATAATAATCTAACGTAATAAAGTAAATAAATTTTTTGGTACCCACAGCCACAGACATAGCTTATTAACACGTGTATTTATTTTAATTTAAAAACAATTTTGAGTTTTCCTCTTTAAATTTAATTTTACCCATCTGTGGAATGTGGACTAAATTAAAGTCATCCACCGTAAAAATAATAAATAGACATAAATTATGTGCATGAATAATGTGTACAAGAAATTAATTAAAAAGAGATTTTACTGTTTAAAAATACAGAAATTATTTTATCTTAATTAAATGTCTTAAGTTCAAATCCTAAATATGCAGCTGTTTTAAAACTTTTAGAATAGAATTTTATCATAATAGTTTCGAATACTAGATTAAAAAAAAAAAAAAAAAGAAAGAAGATCTATATAATCTCAAACTCGAGCAGGAGTAGGAGTCAAATTGAGAAAAAAAAATGAGAGAGAGAGACTTCAAAGTCTCTGCTATAAGAGCCACTCATAAACTGAGAGAGACAAATCAATTTGTGTCCAATAACTAAGGAAATTAAAGAGAGAGAGAGAGAGAGAGAGAGAGAGAGAGAGAGATGGGTAGGAGTCCATGCTGTGCAAAGGAAGGATTGAATAGAGGAGCATGGACAGCCATGGAAGACAAGATACTCACTGACTATATTCAAATCCATGGTGAAGGAAAATGGAGAAATCTACCCAAGAGAGCAGGTGAGTCAAACATTTTTTTTTTTCTCTTGGGAATTTGATCATTTCTCTCTCTCTCTATTCTTTTTATTCAACTTCAGTGTAGCTGAAATTTAAATTCTAGATCTCATAATATCAAAAATGACTTCAAATATTAAATTTAAAGTTAGATTGTTCTCACTCTATTTTACTTTAAATTATTTGTAAAACATGAATATAATTTACATTTAACTAAATTAAAAATATAAACGTAATATAACAATAGTTTATTGCTAAATTAAAACGTATATATATTGCATGAAAGAAATAATGTGATAATGGGTTGATCATATATACAGGTCTCAAAAGATGTGGCAAGAGTTGCAGGTTAAGATGGTTAAATTATCTGAGGCCTGGTATTAAGAGAGGAAATATAACACAAGATGAAGAGGAGCTCATTATCAGACTTCACAAACTCCTTGGAAACAGGTTTTTTTTTTTTTTTTTTTTTTTTTTTTTCTTCCTTCAATTTCTTTTTTTTTTTTTTCTTTTTCATTTTGCCTACTCTAAAAGCTATAATACTTGGAAAATTAAAAAAAAAAAATTATTATTTATATTATGACTTGTTGGATGTTAAAAACTTACTATATTTATGGAAACAAGCAAACAAGGAAATAAAAGGGTATGAAATAATATATTATCGTTATTTATATATATATATATATATATATATATATATATATTGAAATGTATAAACACATATAAAGATAAAGAAAAAACACTTACACAATTCAAAACTATGATAATTTTAAAAATTCACGTTTATATTTTTTTTAAAATAGAAATTGCTTCCTTTTGTTTTTAATCAATTATTCAAAAAGTCTGCATTTAGTATTTTCGACTACTTAATACACTCTTAAAAGTCAAATGAGTAATGTATTTTTGTTTTAATGGTAATATAGTGGTCTTCCTTCTACATCATAAAATAGTTGGTGGTAGTTTTGTATTTAATCATATTTTAAATTTTTATCACATTTTTTAAAAATATTTTAATATATATGAATTATTATTATTTTAATTAAATTTAAATATTATCTTTTAATAATTTTAAATATTTATATATAAAAAAAATATAAGGTAAGTTTATTATACATGAATCAATTAAAAAATAATAAAAATACATTCTATATATTGATATGTATACACTTTTAACTAAAATCTACAAAATATATTAAAAAAAATGATGAATTGAATTCATATAAAGTTAACTTTTGAAAAAATTACTGATAATTTTCAAAATTAGAAAGTTGCGGATTCAAATTCTTATCCAACTTAATTAAAATAAAAAAAATAAAAAAAAATAAAAAAATAAAAAAAAAAGTCTAATTGGGAATATTATTTCTTAAAACAATTACTATATTGGATTTATGGATGCAGATGGTCCCTGATAGCTGGGAGGCTCCCAGGACGAACAGACAATGAAATAAAAAATTACTGGAACACAAATATTGGCAAAAAATTGCAAAATTCAAAAATTTCATCTTCAAATCATAATCCACTAAATCAATCTCAACAAAAACCAAATCCCACCATTAATAAATCATCATCTTCCCTAAATACTGAGCCAAAAAAGGTGTTTTGGGCCAAAGCTTCAAGATGCAGCAAAGTAGTAAACATACCAATTGCATCACCACTTTCAAAGGCAAATTTCTCCGTCAATGGCGACAGCAACAAATGGAAGTTAAATTCTGAGGAGTATTACAATAATTCATCTGAATTATTGTTAGATTTCGAGATGGATGAATTTCTTCTATCTGATTTGTTCAATACAGATAATTTCTCTCCACTAAATAATTTTAATTATAATAATTCTAATTCTAATAAAAACCTCCTGATTTTAGATGATCCAATGCAGGATTCAGAATTTTCCTTCATGGATTCTTTCTTAACCGAATCTGGTGAATTCAATTGGAATATTCAAGATCAAGTATTATTAGGAAATGAAGATGGAGAGAAAGAGCAGTATAATAATAAAAATTAAGGAATTAATTTTTTTCTAACTTTATCTTTGTAACCTTTGTTGATTAATTAATAAGGTTTGGAATTACTTTTTATTATCTGTAATAAGAACAAAAAAAAATAACATGTAAAGTAACAATTAATTATATAATTAATTGGGTAGTTATTAGATGTTTGCTGTGATAAATATTTGTACATGATTTGTACTTTGGATATTAATTAATGATTGTTTTCCCATTATGATTCTTTGTCCCTTCTGAGTGCATTAGATTTATTAATTAATTGGGCATTTGAAAACTTATTCTTTTAAAATATTTATTATTTAAAGTTTCGATACACAAATTAAAAAAATTATTAAATTATTAAAATTTAAAAGTAAAAATTAAAATATATTTTTTTTTATTTTGACATAGATAAATAAATCTTTGAAGAAATAATGAGAGAGTAAAGTTGAAAAAAATAATAAAAATCTTATTGAAATCCCATAACAATAAATAGTTTGAAAAAAAAAATCTTATTTTGAAATGAAAAGAGTACAATCAGTTATATATTATTAAGATAGGACATTTATTAAATAAATTTATTATCGTATTATTGCTATCAATAAAACTAATAATTGATATGCTATTAATTAGATTTTGTACTCCATTTATTATTGACTTTTTGCTAAAGATTAAAATTTTCTGCCTTAATTTAAAGACAATCACTAATCAATTAAAAACAATCATTTAAGATAAAAAAAAATAAAAGAAAATATTAATTCTCTAATTTCATCTCAACATTAATTAAAAAAAATACAAATGATTGAACTTAAACAACTAATTATTAATTTATTACTGCACATACTGCATATATATAATTTAAGCGAAAAGCTCAAGTTCTATTTTTGTATAATGCCCAAAAAATTATTAATATATGATATGATGAGGCGAAATTAACTAATTTCAGAGATGAAAAACCCATGATATGAGGGTGATACAATAGAGCCTATAAACAGATAAAACATGAATTAAGAGCTCCCTGGGACTGACCTGGCGGGGAGTATTTGATACTTAAATCAGTAGATTAAAAAATAAAAGAACCTGGGGAAAGAATAAATTATTTCTTCCTTATTTTTATAGGGAATTTTTAATGAGAGTTCAATTACTTAGTAGGAGTCAGCCTCCCTTTGCATAAGTGAGTGATATTCTTTTTTATACTCGCTTAAGTTCACTATTGGGTAAAAGCAGATGTGCGTGTGGTAGCATCACAATGGCGAAAAGAAAAGTAGAAGTCTGAATTGATAGAATAATCAGCATCTCTTGTGTCAATCTTTTTGCACCATGCATGTATTTAATCGCTGTTGCAGGGAGATTGCCCTGAGTGTACTTAACCCTGACGTGACGGTTTCACAACAGTTTACTCAATGACTTTTAGATGAATCGAGCTAGTGAGCTCAGATGAAAATTATATCTTTGATCTGATATGAGAGTAAGTGAGTTTGTTGTTGCTCGAGCTTGATGAGGACAACCTTCGATGATGAGGATGAATTCCCGAAAGTGAGCCAATACCTCATCATATGAATCTTGAGTTTCGAGTGATTGATTTGTCAACTTGATTCATACTCCAAATCTATAAGTGACAGTCTTTTAGATGGATTTTATCTTTATTGGATCCAATTAAAATTTAGCTGATTTTATCTCTCATCGTTACGCTCAAAATTAGGTTAAATATGATCTTACTACCCAATATGGTAGACAAATATATATATGCCCATGATATGCATGGCCGATATCATGATATAGAGACTAGAGTTGTTGAACAACAATTAATATATCCCTTTTTGTGTTAAGTGTATCCATTTAGGCCTTAGCCTAGAGTTTTAGACAATTAAACCATTCCTATACCTTCTTGGAGTAAATAATGCATGTACAATTCACAAAGAATGCCCAATAAATGTCTTGTTTTCATAAATTTTTAAATTTTTTTCATGAAATTTGAATTTAGAGACACGAATTCAAACCTTTAAATCTTAAAAATATTTTAATATTATTAAATTAAAATTTTATTGGTTGTTTTCATAAATGAAATATATATATATATATATGGAAATGGAATATATTATTTCAAATTCATCTCATTTTGAGTTTTTTTTTTTTTAGATTAAATCTATTTATGGGTCAGGTTTATGAAAAAAAATAAATAAATAAAGATCCAACAACAATATCTAATTTAGATCTAGCCACTCTAAATTATAAAATGAGTCAAGTTATTTAATAAAATAAAGTAGATAGGAGGGCAAGGTCAAATTAGGTACTTGACTTTTTATTCTTTTAATATTTATGGCAATTACTTCCAATTATAATTTATAACTAGTTCAAACTAAAAAAGAAGAAGAGGATAAATATAGAGACTGATCCATTTGGATCATAACCAGCTGTATAGGCATATAAATTTAGGACGTTTACATTCATAATTAATTACTATCATATATACTATTATGAATTATGAATCACATAACATCATGTTAATCACCAATTCAGAGATGAGATTTGATAAAAATCAAAAGTTTCAAAAGTTTGAAATTAGATGTTTTTAAGTATTAATTATAATAATTTAATAGTCAAGTATATATCTTATAAGATATAAGATAAATAATTTAAATTCTAATATTTAATTTTTTAAAAAAAAAAAATTGATTAAAAATTTGAAATTAGATGTTTTATTATTATTAGGTGGGCTTCAAACTATATTATATTTTTTATGTAAAGTTATCTTATTAATTTTTTTTCTATATCATTATATTTTATAGATTTCAATAAAAAATACAAACCTATACATATAATATATTTTTATTTTTTTAGCTGGTCTATAAATAATAAACTTGGTTTATATATATTTTTCTTGTAGTCAGTTATATATATATATAATCGAATAATAAAAATAATAATTTATATATATTAAAATATTTTTAAAAAATACAAGTTAAATAAAAAATTATGGGTGACTAATTTTATAATATTAAAAGATAAAACATTGTCCTTCATTATTTTTTTTAAATAAAAAAAATATTTATATTAATAAGTACAATTTAGAATAGAGAAGTAAACTTAATTATATTGAAAAAAATATATAGTATTAAATCCTAAATTTATTTCCTAAAAGAATATACACTTTAATATTTTATTTAGGCTAATAATATGTGGGTTGTGGACTATCTAGATTGGACTCTGGTTGGGCATTGGGTTAGGTTATAAATACAAATAAAACAAAGCTTTTCAGGCCCAATTCAAACTAAAATAATCTCATTATTCAAAAAGTCGCAAATTCCGTAATCTCATCGAGTTTTCAAGGCAGCCATGGCAGCTGAGTCGCCGAGTTCTGTTCGCAAAGGTGAGTTAAGCGATTACTCATGGAAAAATCATCATCATTGATTATTGATTCAATTATGCATTTACTCAATTAATCAATTTAATTAGCTGTGTTTTAAGTCTTGAGATTTTTGATTTGATGCAGTGATTGTTCAATTAAAAGCAACTGCCGATGCTCCTATACTCAAGCAAAACAAATTCAAGGCATGTTCTTTAATCGATATGCACCAGATTTATATAATGTATTTATTTTATATGTGTACGAGTAAAATTTTCGGTTAGTGAAATAAGGTTAAATTTAGATGCCCAATGTAAGTTTTAATCTAGATGGCTATAGATTTTGGGAAAGGAATTGATTCTTATTAGTGTTTTAATTCATGTTAATGTATGTTAATTGATTATTACAAAAAATTGTAAGTTGAGCATATGTTTGCAACTGCCTAAAACTTGAAGCTTAGAGTAATTGGCATGGAAAATTGCCTTGTTGAATCAGAAACCAAGTTAATTAATATTTTGATTATTTTCTCTTCCTTAAGAACACTTACTGTTATATACTTGTAAAAAAAAAAGAAGCATAATTGACTGTTAGATATATTGATTAAAAGGAGCATAATCAGTGGGGAAGGATTTTGAATTGGCAATGATTGGAAGTTATATTTTTTTCAACTCAATGAATAATATCTGGTTTAACTTTTTATTGGGATTGATTTTTGTCAACTGAAACACTCATTCATTTCTTGATTATCCCTCAATGCGGTGGCAGATACCAGGAACTGATAAGTTTGCTAAAGTGATTGACTTTTTGCGGAGACAACTTCACAGGGAGACAGTGGTAGCTTATCTTTAGTGCCTTCCATCTACTCAATAATAATAGTAATAATTTGCATAATCAATGGGTTTCAAAGTACTAACACATTTCTTCTTCATCACTTTTTTAGTTTGTATACATCAACAGTTCATTCTCACCAAATCCTGATGAATTGGTTATTGATCTATTTAATGTAAGTGTTTACAGTTTTAATTATCTTGTTTCTTTTGATTTTATGTTTCCTATTTAGTGTTGGGCCTGTGGTTGTGTATAGATATCTGCTATGCAGAAAAATACTACCGAGTCTTTGTTCCAAAAAAAAATTATTACCTAGTTAATATTAGTTCATTTTTGGTCTTGGAAAACCATCTAGACGTGTTGAGTTTTCGACTCAGTTACATTGTCATTTCCTTCTTTAGTCCTTGATGAATTTAACCCAAGTTCATTAGAGGAGAATACTGTACTTTGTTCATGATAAATTATGAATTCCAAGTGATGGCATTGAAATATATTATATGATTAATTGTTGGGAGACACCTAGTCTAATCTTTTTTTTTGTTTTTTTTTTTGGCCCAGATGTCTAATCTAATTATGTCTATCTAAGGAAAACCTATTTCAATTATGCGATCACCCTTAAGCCTGAAACATTTTATTGGTAGGACATTCAGGCTGAGGAGATGGAAATATATGCCAGTGGTTCACATGATAAAATAGTTATTATTTTTCTGATGCTACACCTGATTGCCCATGAGCTGAGCTGTGTACTGATCACAAATGTTTCATATAAATGATAGTGGATTTGGTCTGACATTGTCTGTACCTTTGTTGTCTTTAAATATTGTTGCATGTTTTACATCTAAGAAAGGAATATGAGAATTAGTAGCATGTGAGTTTGAAATTGATACATGGCAATGGACTAAGTTGGTTTTTTTTGTTAGGGAGAAGGTTCCATAAAGCTTTTATGAATTTTCTTAGTTTTTCATCAAGACCCAAACAGAGTTTGAGATCTTTGCTGTTGCATGAATTTATTTGATAAATGGTTCCCATTAGGATGGTTTCCAGTTGCCTAAATGCTCCAAACCTGGCTCAATTTTTGATATTTCATTATGTATTTCTCCATCATATAACCATTTCTACCTTAATGATACAGAACTTTGGAGTTGATGGTAAACTGCTGGTCAATTATGCTTGTTCCATGGCATGGGGCTAGTTACAAGTCACAGATATACTGAAGAACTTTTTTTTATTGCATGAATTATCACTCTTCCTGCTGAGGGATAAGGGGAAATTATTTTAGCAACTTGAACCCTTGTAGATTCTAATTACTAATTTTATTGTGGATTGCTTCTTCATATTTCTCCATACAAGGGTAAATGATTTGTGGATAGGCTGAATATTTTGATAACACGATGGTATGGAAGAAGAAGAAGATTAACATGAAATTCATCTATCTACCGTTGCAGTTGCTGCTTCATATGCAAATTTGTGTACTAAATGACAAAAGAAAATGGGGTTAAAAGGAGAGGAAAAAAAAAAAAAAAGCCTTTATCAAATAAGGAGATTTAAGTTATATTATTCTTAGAATAGTGTTTCTAGATAGATTGGTATTTGGTAACTTCCTGAAAGTCAGGAATCTGATAGATTGTACAAATGGTTATTTAAGGGTTTCAAGTTGTGGTCGCAAAATGTAGTCTAAAGAAATACAAATTGTACTCTACTTCTGTGGCCAAGTCAATTTAGATCCAAATGCATGTAAAATGATCTGTCATCATTTATTTATGAATAGGACCACTGTGGTGCGTAGTTGGCTTGGTTATGCCATAATAATTACCTCTTGTTGTTTATACGAATTGACTTCCTACAGTCCACAGCATTCTAATAAAGTGAAAAAATAAATTAAAAAGAGAATCCTCAAAAGAAAAAAACATTACTGTTATCGCTATTTAAGCAGTGCGTTAGGTTAGATTTACCTCTATTGATCAAAGCTGGTGTTTATATAGTCGATGAACAGTTATCAGTGAGATATTACTTTCATTAATTATGAAAATAAGTGTTTGCTTGGATGAGTGGTTGGGAGTGAGCGTATTTGGTATTTGGCGTATGAGCTTTCAATCACTATACTAAAATGTTAAATAAATTTTATGTTTAGAATGTTATTTTAAAATCCAACGAATAACGGTTTAATAATTTAAAATAATAATCAAAAAACATTAATTTTCAAAAATTATAACATCACTAGTTACTAACTACTAAAAGCTAATCATAGGGGTGAGCATCTGTCGGTTCGATTTTTAAATCGAACTAAACTAACTGAATCGAATTGAAATTTTCACTATAAAAAATCGAACCGACCGAGTAACACGTAAAATCGAATCGAACTGAACCAAAAAAATTTGGTTTGGTTCAGTTTTCGGTTTTTTAAATTTTTTTCTCCAAATTTTTTAAAACAGAAAAAAATTATAATTAAAATAAAATTATAATTAAAAAAGATTATTAATTTTGACAATTTATTTTTTCAATTTTATTCTATCAATACTTCAATATTTTGTAATTTAATATTAAAAACATATAATTAATTCAAAATAGAATAAAAAAATTATACATAAAAATATTATATTATTTTAATAAAATAAAATTTATTTATTATTTTAAAAGTTATACATAAAAATATTATATTATTTTAATAAAAAAATCAAGTTTTTTAAAT
>CATKHJ010997279.1:0-13886 GCA_949750685.1 Vernicia montana
TGATAGTAATAATATTTCCTTGGTCTTGTTGTTTTATATAGCTGTTACATTAAACAAAAATAGAAGAAACATTAGGTGAACAAACTCACCTAATCTGATACAAGTATGACTTACTAATAAAGCCATACTTTCAGCTAACAACTAAAACAGAGCAACAATAGCCATTCCTTTTTAACTACCATCCACTACGGTAATTTATCAAAAAGTTACATTTTCTTAGTCCTTGTTCAATGTAAAACTCAAGAATCAACATATATACATGATTTTACATATGTTAATAGGAGATTATCCAATTTATATGGGAGGTTTTCCCAAAATTTCTATAAAAATTTAGGCAATTTATTTTATATTAATGATAATACAAAAGATATTGGGTAATTTGCATTGTTTTTTTTTATAGAAAGCATTTATATGGGATCAGGCAATTGAGGCTACAATGTGGGCATGATGGAATCACAAATTTTTTGTCTGTTACGTTGATTTGGTGTACAACACAAAGAAGCTGGGTAAAAGACCCAGATATATGCTAGATAGCATATATATGGGATGGTGTGAAGAGTTGGTGATGGATGAAGTGCATACCCGATCTCTTACGGCATCTCAGAATTGCTGTAGCGAGAAGTTTGATGGTGTCAGCCCTTCCTTCCAAACTGAAGGATCTATCTCCCACTAGGAGCATCGAGATCGACTAGTAAAATCTAAATTACTATTTTTATTGTATTTCATATTATAGCTTAGAAAATTATTGTATTTCATGTTATAACTTAGAAAATTAATGGAATATTTTTTAATTGTAGCAATGAAATTAAGTTGAGCAGCACAACCATATGAGGTTTTCGTTCACACGCACACCAAAAAAGGTAATGGCATGACATTTATTAATAAGCGCTTCCCAGCTGTAAATGTAAGTCTTATAACTGTAGGTATATAATAATTAACATATTACAATAGGAAGCTTAGTATTTCAACGAACTATTAATGATTTACTTCTAATTTGTTATAGGAGGAGGTAGTCAGATTGCGAGAGGAGATGTCTAAGCTTAGTATTGTTGTTGTTGGGAGATGTCTATAGACTGCTATTTCAACTGTATCATCATTACCATTCCAGAGACAGTATAAGCAAGGGAGCACTCGAGCCAGAGAGGGAGCGGTTAGAACTACAACGACATCAGTTGGAGGCACAACAATAATAGCAGTAGATCCCCTCTCATGTTCTCTAGCTACTGAGGTGGCTGGAGCAGAATATTGGGCTACCTAATGATGATATAGATGATAAGGATGCTAATGATGCTGCCACTCATGATTATTCAAATTCTTCTACCCAGTCTATAGATGTTGCTGTTGATCCCTGTCCTGTATATCCAACTACTGCACCATATGATGCTACTAAAAACTCTGCTACTCCACATCCTAACACACAGCAGGATGATTGACAGGACATATTATGATATTTATGTACTATATTTTTTATATGTTTATACATTTTGTTGTAAATATTTCATACATTTAATTATATTTTTATTATATTAATATTTAATTACAAATTTCATTTCGTTATCATAATTCAATAATAGTACTCATATTTATAAACAAATAATAAATAAATCATTAATAAATAATAATTTTTTAAAAAAAATCAGAAAAAAAATATCGATGGATTAGCAACAAAATTATGTCGCTAATCCATAATTTTAAAAATTAAAATTTATAAAGTAGTGATGAATTTTCGTCGCTAATCCAAAATAAAAAATGACAGAATAGCGATAGATTTCCGTCATTATTCAGCAAATGAAAAAAAAAAACAATTAAATTAATAACGACTATTTAGCGATGGAATAACAATAAATATTGCAACAAATTAGAGAGAAAAATAATCCGTCACTAATTTAGCGACGAAATATGAAAAATTAGCGAGAAAAAAAATATATTATTTAACTCATCATTAATGATGGAATTTGTCCGTCACTAAATTAGCAACAGACTAGTTAGTATTGCGACAAAACAAATTTGTTGCAAAATAGCTATGAAATTGGCGATCCGTCGCTAATTCTAAGTAGCGACCAGGTTTTCTACAAGGAGACTAATTGTCGCTAACTATAATTAGTAATGGATTTACGCTAATTAGCGTGTTTTTTGTAGTGAATTGATTCATCCCCCAACAACTAATGTCTCTACTCTCATGTTAAATGTAGCCTATCTTATTTGGCTAAGATAAGATCAATCGATAATTATATTTTTAAATCGTTGTCATGACTTATTTTAGTTTTTATTGATTGTATATAAAAAAAAATTATAATTAGTCTCAATATATTAAAAAATAACTACTTCTAATATATATAACTAATGCTAATAATTAAAGATAAATTGGCCATTTAACATTCTCTACACTTAATTAGAAAGTTAAATTTATAAGTAGAGACTTTAGAGAAATTACTTCTCAAGAATTCAAGAAAATTGAGCAATTAACTTCCCACAAACTTTGTCCAATAATACAAAGTAAATAACCACTGCAATAAATATAGGAATTAACATTATTGATTTAACATCATTTGATATATATTATTAAAATAACAATTAAGTCCAAGTACATATTCATAATAGCAAGTTGATAGATATGTTAACAACATAATAATAGTGTTGTCAAATCTCTATAATAGTGTTATAAAAAAACTTTTAGTTAAGGAGATTATATAAATGTTGATGAAGATTAAAAATGGCTCTCTCCAAAATAGGCCATAGCAAGCAAGCTTAAGATTAGACCGAACACTCTAAGAAGCAAACCTCTAGACAATTGAGAAATCCAGCCCATGCAACCAACAACAATTAGGCCTAAAGCCTTTTAGGATAGGCCACCTCACGCCTCATTCTCTCTCATCCTAGCACATGCACCATGCTTCAACAGCACCTCGCTTCATCAACGGATATTATAGCTTAACTTATAAGGGAAGTTAATTTCCACTAATAACTCCTTACAAGCTTGTCTGACACGTAATCTCTGTGAAATAAGATTTTATCACTTTAGCACAAGACTCCACAGCCTCCAAAACAAGTACATCATTATCTTGTCCAACTACAAAATGATGCGACCATGCATACTTGAGTACTCATAACCATGCAACTCAAGACCCCTATAAATGCCCAAAGTTCTCCAACTCAAATAGACTTTTGGGCTATGAAGGAGCTTCTCGATCATCTCATCCTAAGAATAAAAGCTTCACAGCCTATGATAGACTGAACCTTCCAAGGTAACTCAATATAATTGCTGAGCCACTCGGCTTCCAGAAAGGCCTTTGTAATATCCCAAATTCTTGTTAGCTATGCATAAAAGGTTTATAAGAATTGTATATGCAAAGAGCTTTGTTATGTGCTCAAGTCCATATGTTATATATGTGATTCAGATGCTTTGTCATGGATATATGTAAATGTTATGCAAATAAGCTAAGAAATTCTTAAGGATTATGAAGGAATTGAATTGTGGATTATAATATTTTTAAATAATTTAATGCAAATAATATGTAGTTATAGGTTTAAGTGGTATTTAGAAGTTTCTTAAGAAAAATAGAATTAGCTTATAATTTATAATATTTTTAAAGATAGTTAAATGAGAATAATATAATCTTAGATATATATATATATATATATATATATATATATATAACCATTGGAAGTTTGGTTAGTCAAGAAATGAACCAGATAATGAAAGAAAAGAAGTAAAAAAAAAAAAAAATTGTAAAGTGAAAGGAATGAATGACACGCCCATGTCATTTGCAATGACATACCGATGTGATTGTAAATGACACACCTATGTCATTGTTAAAGAGGACATGACACACCCTTGCCATGTGACTGACACACCTAGCCCCGACCATGGTTCCAAACCGAATCGGCGATTCCGGTTCAATATTTTATGGAATTGAAACTGGACCAAAGATAGACAGTTCGATTTCGATTCCGAACCATACCAAAATCAGTTATTATTATTATTTTTTTTTTTACAAAAATTGCTCTCAAAACCCAAAGGCTTTATTTGAACAGGAATCGGATAGATGATTTCGATTTAGGCTCAAAGTTTTATGAAACTTGAACCAAACCATAAATAGTTATGGGCTGGGATCGAACCAGAACCGTAACTACGATTCTAGTTTTGGTCTGTTTTTTGGCCGGTTCGGTTCGATTTCGAACTAGCCTGTGGCCAAAGCTAGACACATCCATATGGAATTCTTTTAATTCTAATTTTTGTCCATTGAGCTCCATGTCCTGTGACACGCTCGTTGTCATGGTCGTGTTAACCAAAAGCCAGATAATTAATTTTAAGTCCGCCAAATGGTCATTTAATACAAACCTACCCATTTTTTAGATATTTAAACCTTTTAAAGCTAAGGAAAACACTAGATATTATCTTTCTTTCTTTTTTTCTTTCTTCTTAAGAGTTCCATAGCTAAATTTTCTCTAGATTTCTATCAAGAGTATAGAATTCTTCTATTAGATTAAGAATTTAATCTTCCTTTGTTCTTCAAATAAAAGGTTCAAATGATTAAGGTAAGATTTATTATGGCTTTCTTTCATAATTCTAGGTTAAAAAATAGTTGTAAATGTGTTGATTATTTAATTTTAAGATGAGATTAAGTGTTGATTTTATCTCTATATGTGTGATGATATATGTATAGCTCATGGAAGGGGCCAAGGAGGAGATGATATTGAGGATGGAGATCATCCCTTTTGTTTGATGTAAGATAGAAGCCTTGGGTTTATAGTGATTTTTTTGTTAAGGTGAGTGAAAAATATACTATTATATTTGTATTTTACTTCCTTAAGGCCAAAAAGCCTAATTTATGTCCATGTTCTTTCATGTGTAATTGATGCCATATTCATGTTTTCATAAGACTATAAACTATTATGTGAACCCTAACCTACATATGAGACCCAATTACTATTGACAATTTCATTATGTGT
Source organism: Vernicia montana (assembly GCA_949750685.1). Taxonomy (NCBI): domain Eukaryota; kingdom Viridiplantae; phylum Streptophyta; class Magnoliopsida; order Malpighiales; family Euphorbiaceae; genus Vernicia; species Vernicia montana. Next base: position 4,954 of record CATKHJ010997279.1, read on the forward strand.
GCATGTGAATCAACAACCTTATAAGTTTTTCATGAAACCATATGAATATTGTATGACCTATTATATGACTACAAGAAACCTTGAACCATGAGCAGAAATCCCCTTAACTGATGTAGGGTAAAACATCATACTATATGCACACTGAACCCACAAATAGGATATAATATCCAAACCCTAACTAGGAAGAGTATAGATCCTAGTCATGGGACCTAATCAGTCTCACGTTTTTACGAGATGAGCATGCTCATAAGAAGCCTCTGCTCTTATTACGAGGAGAGTAATGCATTTATGCCTCTGCTCTCATATTACGAGATTAAGAGCTGATTTATGTTCTAAATCTTTATATAATTATATTATTTATGAGTACTATATGTTATTTGATACCAAATTATTATATCCAAGTGCTCATTATTTGTATATCTATAAACCATCCTTTTGAGCTACTTCAAATACCTAGCCTCACAAGTATGATAATATATTCTATACTCACTGAGTTTATCTCACTAATTGTTATTGTGGGTTTTCAGGAGAGCAGTAGATATACAAGTTGGTTCCTCAAGATTTTTCCTTTCTTTCCTTGGGGATTACTAGATCAAAGTAATGCTCTATGTTGATATATGTATATATAAAGCTATTCTAGAGCTCCATATGTGTTTATGGTGTATTTGACCTAGTTATGTAAAAAACGTGAGTGCTATTGATGAGATTGATGTTTATAGTAATATGAGGCCTCGCCCGAACGCCTCTCCCCTCGCTCGGGAAAAAGTTCCTTAAGGAAAGGCTAAGTGATTTTTAAGGGAGGTTTAGGTACGAGTTTCGATGCTCACGATTGGAAGCGGCTATCACCTCATAAAATTTGATTTGATTTTTGAAAGAGATTTGGGAGTCGCCACCATAATTTATTTAGATGGAAAAATTAAGAAAAAATCCAATTTGACTCCAATTTATTAATCTTTGATTAATTTGCCTAAGGATAAAGTCACTAGTCCTCGAACCAAGTTGAGCTCGGGGACTAGATTTTTAGTTTTAAATAATCTCGTTTTGGCTCTTTAGTTTAATTTTGACTTTGAAAATTGATTTCATGAATGACAAGTATTAATGACGATTTATAATGCATGATCATGGCATATTTATAAAATATATGAAAAAATAAAGGATAAGTATTTAAATATCCATAAGTTAAGGAGAGTGTTCTCTCTAGTTCTTATGGATTTTAGGAGAACCACAAATCGCTCCCTAACTCCAAAAATAATTAACTAATTGCATTAATTTAAAATTTACAAGTATAAATTGACGTTTACATGGAAAATAAATGGGGAAGGGGATTGATTGGGATTTGGATTTGAAACTTGGATTTAGATTCCACGCTTGCCTACGTACCCCATTAAATGGGGATCAAAACCCATATAATTCATTCCACGGTGAGGTGGAGGGGTTTTAAGGATCGGTCAGATTTGATTGGTTTGATTTGGTTTGAGGTTTGAGTAAGGGAAGAGATTATACCTTTCTTTTTGAGTTTGACTGGTGGGAGAGTGATTTTGCCATATCGGAGTTCCGTTTAATAAAACAAGGTTGATTTTTGAAAAAAATTAATTTGATTGCTCAATTACCCAATTTTAATTAATTAAAATGATTAATTAATTAAAATAATTAATTAATTAAAGTGATTAATTAAAAGGATTAATTAATCAAATGAAGTGAAAATTAATTGAAAAATTAATTAATTAATTGTGATTACTCAAAATGAGTGTGGGAAAAGTAATTAGAGAGAGAGAGAAGGGAGCAAGTGGATAGCAATCAACAAATGCTTAAGGCGTAGTTTGAAGTGGTGAGGGAGTGGGGTATTTATAGGAGCAGATGAGGGGTGAAAAAGACCAAAAAGGGCCTAAAAAGTGGATAAAATGAGGGGTAAAAAGGGTATTTCAGCAAAAAAGGCCAGAGCAATGAGACGCACTCGCGGACACACGTCAAAACCACGCGCGTCCGCGAGGTCACCTCGTGGAGTCCGCTAGAACACCTGGCGGACGCTCCAGGCTTTCTGGCAGATGTGTCAGTACGAGACTAAGATACGTGGCGTCTAGCACGTCCATCGATGTATCTCGCAGAGTCTGCGAGACAGCCTCGCGGATATGTGCAGGCAGCCCGCGGACGCGCGGGCACGGCTTGCGGATGTCCGCGAGTTGTCTCGAGTTTCAGGCCTTTTCGCTTTTTGATTCAGTTTTCAGGGCTTTTGGGTCAATTTTCAAGGGTTCCGGGGGTTTCTGAAGTCTGAAAAATTATCGATCAGTGGCGGTGGATTCAAAATTAATTATCAGACAGATTGGTAGTCAGTTTTGAGGAAAATTCGATCAGTTTTGGGAAAATGCTATCTGGTACAATGAGGGTCAAAAAAGTGATATCAGTCTGTGTCGAAAGAAATAAATCGTTTACCTTTCAGGGGTACTGCCCCATTGACCCCTGCCTGCTAACTGGTTAGCGGGACCGCCGTTCTGGCTCTACGTAGCGCACGAAATTTAGCAGGTGTCAAGTTGCAGTAGCATCTTAATGGGGCAAAATTGAGGGTTCACAGTTGCCCCCTCATCAGAATTGTCTTGTCTATAAGGCGATTCTGATAATAGTGAACCCGAGAGAAGGGATGGTACAATGAACCAAAGTGATGTCTAGGTCAGTGCTTGGACAAGTTTGGGTGAGAGATATGGTTGAAAATGGATAGTATAAGGAACCAAAGTGATGTCTAGATTAGTACTTGGATATGTTTGAGTGAGAGAATGGTTGAAAAAGAAGATGGCAAAAGGAACCAAAGTGACGTCTAGGTCAGTGGCTAGATATTTTTAGGTGAGAGAATGGTTGAAAATGATGGTATAAGGAACCAAAAGTGATGTCTAGATCAGTGGCTAGATATTTTTGGGTGAAGTATAGGGCTGACTTGGATAAAAAGACGGGGAAAGGAAACAGGGCTATGTCTAGATGATCATTTCTAAACATTTCTAGGTGAAGGTTTAACTAGATTGATTGATAAGGGAAGACGCTCCCGGTATCTTTGGGAGATTTTGCATCATTGGTATCATAACTGCTTGTCTCTTGGGTGAAAATCGGGTGAAATATTATTACTATGGTTAGGGTCGGGTGAAGGAAGGTTGCTTTGCTTGGAAGTATAGTTGTGAAATGGTGTCGCGATCAGCTTCAAGAAGGTACCAGTCAATTAAGGAAAGATTTCGGTCAGCTTTGAGGAGGTACCGGTCAGTTTTGAAAAGATGTTGGTCAGCTTTGAGGAGGTACCGGTCAGCTCCGAAAAGATGTCGGTCAGCTTCGAGGAGGTACTGGTCAATTCTTAAAAGATGTTGGTTAGCTTCAAGGAGGTACTAGTCAATTTTGGAAAGATATCGGTCAACTTCGAGGAGGTACTGGTCAATTTCGGAAAGATGTCAATCAGCTTCGAGGAGGTACTGGTCAATTCCTTGGCTTATGCATGATGGTGTATGACTGCAAATGATTGCATATGCATAGATGTTGGTCCACAGATGATGCATGTTTATGTATGCATGTTTTGGGATTCATGGACATTATGCTTTACTTGATGATCTGTGATGATGCATGTAATGGATAATTGAATGGATACAAGAGGGTGGATTCATGACTTATACTCTGTGTATGAGTGCAATTTTTCATGTGATTTTTTTTATTTTTTTATTTTTACTTCCATCGAGCCGTATTTCAGCCATTACATGCATTTATGGACCAAGAAACTCGAGAAGGTGGAGAGAATTAATTTGGGCAGATACGGTATTGTATCGATGGTGACTTTATGGGGATTGTGAGTTGATTGAGATTTTCTGAGGGCTTGCTTTAAGTTTTGGGACCCAGTAGCCCGTGCTTTTCATTTTGGTGTTGCTATGGAAGAGCTGTGTCCCACCTTCAAGGAGTTCAGTGCCATATTCGGCTACCATCTAAAGGCAGTCCTGGTAGTTTCAGAGTTCAAAGTTGGACATTTTTGGGCTTTTCAGGAGTCTCTGGACCTGCCCCCAGGATGTTGCTAACTTGATAGTCATTGATGGTTAGGTGAATGTGACCGTTATGATCAAGGAGTTTCAAGACCCCAGTGACTTTAGAGACTTGAAGAGGCAGAGGCTTAAGATGAAGGCTTTGGTTTTTTTGTCCGATGGCTAGGTATTTATTTTTTTCAGTTCTACTGGTTGGGGTGATGTTGGAGTAGTGGGTTTGATACTTTAGATGGGGTAGATTCATACTGTGGTTGAGGCTGTTTTGGCTTGAGGTTGTTTGGCCAGTTGAGAAAGAGTGTCGGGCTGCTATGCTGAGTGACATCGATGATGATACTACAAAAGAAAGGGGAGACTTTTACAAGAGAGACATAAAGATTGACTTGACCTTTTATGGAGACTCGAGGAGCTATTGGGGTTCAACACTACAGGCTATACTGGTGACTGAGACCGCAGTGACAGTGACAGAGAAGATTATGACTATAGTGAAAAGACAAGGTGACACTACAGTGGTGATTTAGAGGAGGGTTTCTGCAGCAGCAGTAGGGACTGTTCCCAAGCTACTACTATACAGAGGAGGATTTCTAGGAGTAGTTTTGGAGCTGTTGACATTCGGGGTAGGCTTTTTGGTATGACTGTAGGGAGCAATCTTGGTTCCGTTAGTACTTCTACTGCTACAGTGAAGGGAGCTACAGAGACTAGGAGGACGAGTGTGACCATTGAGGAGATTATGGTGGACTCTAATTCTGATGAGAGCACGAAAGATGTGCACCCTATAAGGAGGAGGAGGATTGGCTAGACTATAACTTCAAACATAATGACGACGTTTATTTTTGTCTCGTAGTTGCTTAGGATTTGCTGCGAGTTTCCTGTGTTCGCACATGCCTGCAAGCTGATATGACTACACAATATGAGATAAGCTATAGATGATATTTGGAATGGCTATCCTTTTTATCAGGGTGATAGGTTGTATTCTGTAAAAATCTGATCATCATTGTATAAGACATCCTTTATTTTTGCTCTAACTTCTGCCCTAGTCGCTCTCTCAAGTTTTCAACTCGATGAGTTTGCTCTAACTTCTGCCTAAGCCGCCCTTTAGAATTTTCAGCTTAGTGAGCTCTTTTTTTTTTTTTTTTTTTTTTTTTTTTTTTGCAAAATAACTAAGTGAATGAGGCATTTTGGCACAGAGAAAATGAGAATGAGATGCTTTGTCATGTGAACAAAAAAAGTCTTCTACTATGATTTGGACCGCACCTGAGTCGGGCTGCCTACGTATCCCTTGCATCATTTTTCTATCATTTTCTTTTTAGGGAGAATTAGGTCAACGTAGTTCTGATTACAGATGCAATTGAAAATACAGAAACTGACTTGCAGACAACACTTTCAGATCTTTAGTTGGTCCAAATTGCAAGGATTGGGGAATTTGTTCCCATCCACGTCCATGAGAATGACGCCTTCGTCAGATAGAATCTTCTTGAGTACGTATGGTCCAACCCATTTTGTTCTGAAATTTTCTCTTGGGTTGTGCACAGGAGCTCGAATCACTTTTAGGATAAAATTCCCTTCTTGCAAACCTCTGTTATTTCATCTTTTGTTAAAGTGTCTAGCTAGCCTCTGTTGGTAACCTTGAATCTTGTACAAAGCGTCCATTCTCTTTTCGTCCATGGCATTCAACTGGTTATGATACTCTCTGATCCATTCTGCTTTCATTCTTTGCAGCTCTTGCTTAACAGGCTTCATGTGTGTGTGGGCCGAGATCTTGTGGACCACAACAGTTCATCAGCCTTGCGATAAATGCCTACTTGTCATGATATGCAAACACAATGTATGTGATTTTTGGTTTTTTCCTCTGTGCCATAATTAATTGATTCTTTTGCCTTTTGCCTTTTCATTTCATTCTTTTTATTTTTATATTATATTTTTTTTTATTTCATTTTCTTTTTCAAATGTCCTATTCAATGATGAATCAGTAGAGCAAAACAGAACAAACTTTTTATTGCTGATAAAGTCCCATCATCATGGGTTACATTAAAAGATAAGCTTGGAAGGCAAAATACAAACTCAGAAAGAAAGACTCGACAGACTCGAATTTAGAAACAGACTCAAAAGACTCGGACAGACTCAAGGGACTTGACTCATACTCGAAAGACTCATATATAGACTCAGAGGAATCAGACTTGGACATGGACTCAGAGGACTCAAACACAAACTCAATAGACTCAGAGGACTCTGATACAGCAGGGCCGGCACCCTTCTCAAAGTATCAATTAATAAGTGGAGCTTGAGATGGTTGAATGAGCTTAGTGGTTCAGAAGAGGATTGGTGGCAATATTGGGCTTTGGCTTTGGGGTAATAATGTCTCCATTTTCGATGAGGTCCTGAATTCTGTGTCTCAGAGCCTTACATGCGTCGGTCTTGTGCCCCGCTTCTCGGTGATAGTCAAAATGCTCATTAGCATTGTAGCCTTTGGGCAAAGGGTTTGGAGGAGCTCGTGGTTCTAGGGGCTTAACCAGATGAGCGTCTAGGGATTTCTTGTAAACAATGCTGAGGGGCCTAGCTCGGAGAAAGTCCTTCTTGACTCTAACCTTATCAGTTGGTGACAAGAAATAACATTTATGTCTCCTTCTCTTTGGGTGGTGGAGTTAGTGGTGTAATTGTTGTTCTTGTGATATCTTGAACCAAAGGATTCATCCTTGACTTGCCTAAATTGAATCAGATCCTCAATCTTGGAGGCAGTGGTGATAAGGGCTTTGAAGTCCAAGAGGTACTGGGTTTGCAGATGGACTTGGTACTGAGGGAGGAGGTTTTTGACGATGATGTCAATATGCTCTTCTTCCGATGGGTGGTTCACCATTTGTGCTACTTTAGACCTCCACTTTATAAGGAACGCGGTGAAGGACTCTCTTGACTTTACTTGGTTGTCTCTAGATCTCAACGGGTGACATCCACCTCGATGTTGTAGTGGTATTATTTGACAAATGCATTGCATATGCCATCCCAACTCTTCTTGTGGTTTTGGTCAAGATCTAGTAACCATTTGACAGCAGCTCCGGTCAGGGATTGTTGGAATAATTGAGCAAGGAGCTCGTCATCCACTTCAAATGGTCTCATGGCGCCCACATACATTTTAAGATGGGTCTTGGGGCATATGGTGCCGTTAAACTTATCCATGACCGACATTTTAAACTTGGGCAGAACCCTCGCATTTGGAAAGAGAGCTAGAGAGTCGACATCGAGCATGTCTTCATGCTTCTTGATATTTTTAAGAGTCCTCTCCAGAGCCTCAAATTTTTCCATTAGCTCCCTAGCTTCTGGAAAGCTAGAGAAGTCCCCACTTTGAAAAAGATTCGTAACGGGGGAGGGAGTAGCGGCATTTAAGTCTAGAGCAGGAGAAGTAGGAGTATCAGGAGCCTTCCCTTTATCAATCAGATCGATAATGGGAGGAGTGAAAGTAGGAGAATAGCTTGTACCGCCCTGAGTGGAAGTAGGCTCGGTACGAGGAGGAGCAGTGGTGGTATTAGTCATTTCCCTAACTTGGTTAAGGATGGACTGATGTTGGGTGTTGAGGGCGTTCGTGAAGTTGGTAGATTGGGTGGTGAGAGCATTGGTGAAGGTGTCTGCTTGTGTTTTAAGGGCAGTGGTGAGTGCATTTTGAAAAGATTCCTTGTGCTTATTGAGGAGACTGGCAAAAAAAGTGTTCATAGCATCCTGGTCAAAGGTGTTGGCCATTTGTACCTTCAAAAGAAAAGGAAAAGGAAAGGGTAAGAATTTACACTGGAAAAGGATAGACAAATGCAATGGTATATCGAGAAAAGGATTCCCTTCACTGGGTTTTATTGGTTGAGTATTATTTGGATGACGAACCACCGGTCTTGGTTTACAGGGTGAGAAGAATTTATTCTCGAGTTTCTTATGCATGTATGCATGTCAATGGCATGATGTGTGTCAAAAGGAGTTTCATGGTTTATGTACAAGCTCTTTATTTTTTATGGTTCACGGAATCTAAGGTCAAAGGTTAAGGCAATTATATGCACAAGGGTAAAGGGTGGCTTGGTTTAAGGGTCCCCGTCCCACTAGAGCATCGATATACCTAGCCACATGTGAGTCAAAGAGACTCGCGTGGGTCCAACAATATTGATTGCTCGTTACACCACCGAAATGATTGGGGATTCGTTGCGGGGTGGAATGCTTTCGCTATCTCCCAACATACTCAAAGAGAGTTGTCGAGCCAATGTTACTCACCATCCAAAAGTTTTCCTAAAAGGTTAGGCAATGAGCCTTTATTATGCAAAATGATGCATAAAAGTCAAATTAAATTCAAGTGCCAAATGGAGATTATTTTGGAAAAAATCCTAACCAAATAGTAATTCTCTTATTTTTGCTTTCCTTTTATTTGAAAAAAGGGTGGCAACTAGTCCCCAGTGGAGTCGCCAACTGTGAGGCCTAGCTCGAACGCCCCTCCCCTCACTTGGAAAAAAGTGCCTTAAGGAAAGGCTAAATGATTTTTAAGGGAGGTTTAGGTACGAGTTTCGGTGCTCACGATTGGAAATGGCTATCGCCTTAGAAAATTTGATTTGATTTTTGAAAGAGATTCAGGAGTCGCCACCCTAATTTATTTAAATGGGAAAATTAAGGAAAAATTCAATTTGACTCCAATTTATTAATCTTTGATTAATTTTCCCAAGGATAAAGTCACTAGTCCTCGAACCAAGTTGAGCTTGGGGACTAGGTTTTTTATTTTAAATAATCTCGTTTTGGCTCTTTAGTTTAATTTTGACTTTGAAAATTAATTTCATGAATGACAAGTATTAATGACGATTTATAATGCATGATCATGGCATATTTATGAAATATATGGAAAAATAAAGGACAAGTATTTAAACATCCACAAGTTAAGGAGAGTGTTCTCTCTAGTCCTTATGGATTCTAGGAGAA
>CATKHJ010997332.1:0-13021 GCA_949750685.1 Vernicia montana
GACTACAATAGAAATAGTAAGAGTACCTCCATAGCAATTGTAAACTTATCTTTCAATTTTATAATTATAATGAACCTAAGTAAGGAAAAACTTAACTTTATATGACATTTATAATGTGTAGAGGGTGAGGAAAACATTACAAAGGAGGAACTTTATAACGAAAAGGAAGAAGAAGAATATCCATATTTCGGAACGTAAAGAGTTCGAGGTGAGTATATACTAAATTTCCTAGCACATGTCCTTTGTACCACACTTATATGATTGTATTTGATCACTTGATATTGAATTTGAGAAATTTGTATTGTGAACTATAGACCCTTAATGCCTTCCTTCAAGTAAATTGTTCTATTTGTTTGAAATCCAACCTAAGACCAAAAGCAAAAATTCTCTTCTTTCGGTATGGGGATCACCGAACTCTATGCACAGTGACTTGAACCTTGTTTAGGAGGTATTTGAACGCCCTAGCCACGAGGTCTAGCTAACCTTATGCTATAATTTTTTATTGGAAATTTGTGCTTCTACAGTACTATATTACATGAGAATTGTGAATAAAGTTCACAATAAATTGGTAATAATTTCTGCTAAACCATCAATTGGAAATTATTCTGAAACCTTGTTACCTGCTTATTGTGTTAACCTATTGAATCAAAAGTATAATTAACATGTTCCAAATATTATGCTTGGTTATTTAATATATATTCATTGAAATTTGTATCTCACATCTTTCTTTTACCATTTTTTTTTTAGGATAACAAAATTCAGTGCAAGTCTTCATCTCCATTTGCTGCTGAAGGTTGTTGAAAAGAGTTTATGCATAAGTTTATATTTTGTAGTAATATGTAAAGCATAATATAGCTTGGATCTGTAAATGTGTGTGTCTAATAAAAGTTTGATGTACAGTAACAATATCTAGTTACTCTATGGACATAATCTATTATAAGTGTGATATGGTATATGCATATAAATGACTGAATTGAATATAAAAAATTTAAACTAGGGATGTGTAATGGTGATAGTGAGATTGATTATGCCTTAAATGAAGTTGAGGACATAAGGTGGTAATATTGGGAGTGCTCTATTCCTTGCAGGTTTGATCTTGGGATTGGTAATTGTATTGCCGGTATGCTGTCGGAGTTGCAGTAGTAATCTGAAATAGATAGGTTCTACGGGTTTTCAGTGGCATATGCCTATCCATGCCCTATGACCGTCATATCCCAAAAGTGGGATGTGAAAAAATTGGTATCAGAGCTTAAGTATTTTACATAAATGTAACTGGTAGTCTTAAGTAGTACCATGAAGTTTAGGGTCCCTTTTGTCATTTTGTCTATCACTAGGATTAAATCTGCGAAGTCCGTATAAAATTTGATATTCTTGTGTATGTATGTGTAACATGTGTGTAAAATTTATTTTTCAATAATATGAAAATGGTTTAGATGTTGACTGCGTCAGAAAGGGGTACGAGTCAGGATGATCAAGTATCAGAGGCAGCGTCACGTAATATGAAGTACCCGTCAGAGGAGGATCCTGATTTAGCACCAGATGTAGACTTTAGGATGAGAGTATTATTTCTAGAGGCTCAGGTTATTATACTGGAGGAGAGGCTCCGAGAGCTTCGGGATATGGTTATCCAGACGAGGGGTATGGCCTTTAGAGGATTAAGATTAAGACGGACTGCTAGGAAGAGTGTGGCTAGGCATGGTGTTCGTAAAGCGGTCTAGGATTACCTAAGGCACGTATGCACAGTGTGTGATAGTACCAGGAACACAGTTAGAGACTGTCCCATTAGGCAGATAGCCCTTGCGTCAGAAGAGCGATCCACAGCTAGAGTGGAGCCGAGAGGTTCTTCTTAGTCACGAGATAATTAAGGGTTGGTAGATTGTAAAAAAAAAATCAGATGTAGATATGTATTGTATTTAGGTATAAAAACAAGTGGATTATATATATCAATGTGTATTGTATATACGAATGTATTATAAAAGGGTGTGTAGTTTGTAAGGTCAAGAATGTGAAGAATGTAAAAACAATATGTATTGTAAAAAGTAGATGGGAAAGTAGCGATAATCTATGTAAAAATAAATAAAAATATGAATATGAATAGAATGTGAAAAGTTTATGTAATTAATGCTTTGAGTATATTTATTTAAGTTGCTATTTATTATATATGCATTTTTTGAGTTGATTATTGAAAATAAATAGGTACTAAGATGAATTGTGTTATGTGATAATAAAATGTTACCTAGAAGAGAGATAGTGCCCGCAAGTAGCCAGAAGGTGTCAGATGAGGCCTCTGTTGCTGGATCTTAACGGGGTAAGCTGGGTGATGAACCCCCACGTGTACGACGAAGGGTGGAGGAAGTAGATCAAGAAATCCCTCCTATGGATAATGCAGTATTACTGGAAGATATACGGGCCATGAGACAGGAGCTTGATGAAGTAAGATATGCTCGACAACCTCAACCTGAAGTGATTCCACCAGCATCGATACCTGCACCTATACCAGTACCACTGCCAATTAATGCCCCTATATCTCGACATATGGCTCAAAGAATAATGGATGATAGGGGAGTTTCGATGACTGACTTTATGAAAATAGGGCTTCCTAAATTCAAGGGAGAGGATGGAGATGAACCGCATGGGTTCTTGGGGAAATTGGATATGTGGGTTATGAGAATGCCCTGCTCCGATGCTCGTGCTATTGAACTAGTAGGATTGTTATTGATAGATAATACAGGAGATTGGTGTAAAAACCATGTGGAAAATAGATTGTATGGGAATGCTCCACCAACTTGGGAGCAATTTAAAGAGGAAATGATGGAGCAATTCCTACCTGAGGGAGAAAGTGAAAGGAGAGTTGCTCAATTTGAGCAATTAAAGCAAGGGAATCGCACAGTTACTGAGTATGCAAAGGAATTTATTAGATTGAGTCGATATGCACTAGAAATTGTTCCGACTGAAGCTGCAAAGATTAAAAGATTTACAAGGGGATTACATGCTTCTTTACATAACAACTTGAGTAGACTTCAATTCTCCATGTTATCAAAATTTATTGATTGAGCCAAGCAAATGGAAGCAAAATCCAAAGAAGAAAGGATTGAAAGAGAACAGAGGCAAAAAGCTAGAGGAAGAGGCCAAAGTAGTTATGGACAAGGATCTGGGAGTAGCTCACAACAACGTACTCCTAGTACAGACTCTGGTTATTCAAGAGGAAGAAGAGCCGAAAGTGATCAAGGAAGAGGTACCACTACTGTACCGACTTCTGGGAATGTACCTATTTGTCCAATCTGCTATAGGCAACATCCAGGAGTTTGTAGAAGAATTACAAGAACCTGTTTACGATGTGGCCAAGCAAGTCATTTTTAGAGAAATTGTCCCATAGGAGAGGCACCAAGAAGTTCATCAGTGGGATCCTAGTCCACTGTCCAAATGCCAAAGCCTAACACCTGAAGTAATACAGGTCGGGGTCAAGGAAGGGGACAAACATCAGGAAATACTCAGTCTATGACTGGCAGAAGCAGAGGTAGAGTATTTGCACTTATCCAGCAGAAAGCGTATAATGAGGATACTATTGTGACAGGTACGGTTCGTATTCAATTTGCACCAGCTGAAGTATTGTTTGACTCGGGGGCTACACACTCTTTTGTGTCCCTTACCTTTTTTAAAAGGTTGGGTAAGGATAAAGAATTATTGGGGAACTCCTTAAAGATAAGTACTCCTTTGGGGGAGATGATAAGATGAAGTATGTCTATAGATCTTGTGAGGTAGAAATAGATGGAAGACACCTTGTAGTGGATTTAGTAGAATTATCGATGTTGGAAATAAATGTAATTTTGGGAATGAACTGGTTATCTCACCATTTTGCCAATATAGATTATAGAGGAAAGCGCGTAGTGTTTAGAAAGGAAGGGGAAAAAGAATTTGAATTTCAAGGGGATAAGAGTGATTTATCTAAAACCCTCATATTGGCTATAGGAGCCAGACGATTATTAAGAAAAGGATGTCAATGATATCTAGCTAATGTTGCGGACACTTGGCAGGAATGTAAAGAGCTACAACACATTTCGGTGGTGGATGAATTTCCAGAAGTATTTCCAGAAGAGCTATCAGGAATACCACCAGCACGAGAGATTGAATTTACAATTGATTTACTTTTGAGAACTCAACCTATTTCGATTCCTCCATATCGAATGGCTCCAATAGAATTACGAGAATTAAAGGTGCAGTTGCAAGTTCTGTTAGATTAGGGATTTATTCGCCTAATTGCTCCAAATATTGTGTTTGGTTATTTAATATATATTCACTGAAATTTGTATCTCACACCTTTCTTTTACCATTTTTTTTCGGGATAGCAGAATTCAGCGTAAGTCTTCATCTCCACTTGCTACTGAAGGTTGTCGAAAAGAGTTTATGCATAAGTTTATATTTTGTAGTAATATGTAAAGCATAATATAGCTTGGATCTATAAATGTGTGTGTCTGATAAAAGTTTGATGTACAGTTACAATATCTAGTTACTCCATGGTACATAATCTATTATAAGTGTGATATGGTATATGCATATAAATGACTAAATTAAATATAAAAAATTTAAACTAGGGATGTGTAATGGTGATAGTGAGATTGATTATGCCTTAAATAAAGTTAATGATATAAGGTGGTAATATTGGGAGTGTTATATTCCTTGCAGGTTTGATCTTGGGATTGGTAATTGTATTGTCGGTATGCCACCAGAGTTATAGTAGTAATCTGAAATAGATAGGTTCTACGGATTTTTGGTGGCATATGTCTACTCATTCCCTAGGACCGTCATATCCCAAAAGTGGGATGTGACAATGGGAATTTGAAAGTAACTTGAAAAGCCATCTAGAAAATAATAATAGTCATGACCAGCTAACCTCTCAAACATTTGATCAATAAAAGGAATGGTCTTTTTGGGTTACTGAGTTAAGTTTTCTGTAGTATACACAAACCCGCGACCCGGTTTGAGCACGAGTGGGAACTAACTCACCATCCTTATTCTCTACTACTGTCACTCCAGACTTCTTAGGAACCACTTGCACTGGACTCACCCACTTACTGTATGAGATAGGATAGATTACCATAACATCTAAGAGCTTTAGAATCTCCTTTTTCACCACCTCCATCATTGGAGGATTTAATCTTCATTGTGCTTCTCTTGTTGGTTTGGCACCTTCTTCAAGCAATATTCGATGCATGCACATCAAAGGGTTTATTCCTTTAATGTCAGCTATGGTCTAACCAATTGCCTCCTTATGATCCCTAAGCACATGAATCAGTTTATCTTCTTGAGTTGGGGTTAACTTTCCTGAGATGATCACTGGAAGGGTCTCATTGTCCCCCAAGTAGACATATTTTAAATGGGTAGGTAATGACTTCAATTCCAAGGTAGGGGCATGCAAAACAGAAGGTAATAATTTTTGGTGAGACGCAAATAATTGAATAGAATCAACTTCATACCTTTTTGGCACTGGTTTCAAAGAATGTAGAGCTGCCACTATCTCCTTCAATTCCCCACTCAATTCATCATCTCTTGTTGTTTCCAATATGAGATGCTTAGTAAGGGCAACCTCTAATTCATCCTCACAACTTAACTCAAATACCTCTTGTACTATGGGGTTAATTACATCAATAAAAAATATAGAATGTACATCATTTGGGTATTTCATGGCATTATAAATGTTAAAACGAATCACTTCACCATCAAATTCCATTGTGAGGGTGCCTTCACGAACATCTATCTTAGTTTGGGAGGTGTTAAGAAATGGTCTCCCTAGTAAGAGAGGTATGGAATTAGGTGAAGACTCATCATCCATATCAAGCACATAAAAATCTGCCGAAAACACTAATTCATTCACCTGCACAAGTACATCCTCAACTACCCCTTCGGATAAGCATTAGTTCTATCAGCTAACTGTATGATAATTCCAGTTTCATTTAACGAGTCTAAATTTAAGGAAGCATAAACAAATCGAGGCATAACATTTATAGATGCTCCTAAATCTATCATGGCTTGTTCAATCTTAGAATTACCTATCTTGCAAGGAATGGTGAACATACCTAGGTCCTTGCATTTGGGTGGGAGTTTCTTTTGAAAGACTGCAAAGACACTTTCTCCCATTGTAATCTTTTCATTACCTTTTAGTCTCCGTTTGTTAGTGCACAAGTCCTTCAGGAATTTTGCATACCTCTGCACTTGTTTGATTGCGTCTAGTAGAGGTATATTGACTTCAACCTTCTGGAATGTTTCCAAAATCTCCTTTTCTTTTTCTTCTTTCTTTGACTTTGCCAACCTGCTAGGAAAAGGTGGAAGGTTAGACTGAACCTGAATTGAAGGGTTTGGATTTACCTTTGAGTTTGTTGTTATACTCCCTTCTTTCTCAACTTCTTTCTCAATTTATTCCTCATTCAATGCCATTGGAATGGTCCTCTTGGGTTCCTCAACTACCTTACCACTCCTTAGTGTAATCGCGCTAGCATTTTCTTTTAGATTCACAACTGTCTGAGAAGGTAGCTTTCCTGCACCTTAAGCTTCTAAGCGGTTTATGGCAGTTGCCATTTGTCCCATTTGATTTTCCAAATTTTGAATGCTGGATTTTACCTCCTGTTGGAATTGCAAAGTATTAGTAGTTAAAGACTTTACAATGTCTTCAAAAGACATATCAGAATTAGAGGATTGGGCCGGTTGTTGTCTCTGAGGGTATAACTACTTGTACTGCTAAAAGTTTGGGAGGTTCTGAGGTGCTTGTTGATTCACTTGCGGATTTCCATAGCTAAGGTTAGGATGATTTCTCCATCCCGGGTTATATGTGTCCGAATAAGGATCATACTTCCTTTATGGTTGTCCAGGAAATCCGCCTACAACATTCAGTTGTTCAATGGGCTCCTCTTGCAAAGTTGGACACATATCAGTTGGGTGTCTTGCTACTGAACAGATTCCACAAGCTTTTGTTGTTTGCATGTTACCTATAGCCATTTGTCGAACAAGAGAAGTTAAACCAACAATCTGTTGTTCAAGAGAAGAAACATTTACCTCATTCACATGTCATGGTGGATCAAATCTAGTTCCAAATTGTTGAGAGTTTGCTGCCATATTTGCAATCAAATTCCTTGCAGCTTCCAGAGTCTTGTCTACTAATGCTCCTCCACTTGCAGCGTCTATCATACTCCTCTCAGTGGGCATCAGTCCCTCATAGAAGTATTGAACAAGCAGTTGTTCGCTAATTTGATGGTGGGGGCAATTAACACATAAATTTTTGAATCTCTCCTAATATTCATACAACTACTCTCCATTGCGTTGTCTAACAATACATATTCCTTCCATATATTCGTTGCCCTTAAGGAGGGAAAGTATTTCTCTAAGAATAGCCTCTGCAATTCATTCCAGGTGGTCACAGTACCAGAGGGTAGATAATAGAGCCAATCTTTGGCTGAGTCCTTCAAAGAGAACATGAATGATCTCAACTTAATCTGCTCCTCCGTTACCCCAGTGGGTTTCATACTCGTGCACACGATATGGAATTCCTTCAAATGTTTGTGAGAGTCCTCACCTGCAAGACCGTGATAAGAAGGTAGTAAATGAATTAAAGCAGATTTAAGCTCGAATGTAGTAGCAGCATCTAAAGTGGGAAACTCAATGCAAAGTGGCTGATGGTCTAGATTAAGAGTAGCAAGCTCCTTCAGTGTCCTAGCCATAGTTCCTTCTTTTGATTTTTTCTGAGCTTCTTTCTTCAAACTTCGCAAAGTCCTGTCTAATTTTAGATCAAATAATAATTCATTTTGGTTAGAGGATCTAGTTATAGACATGCAATAATAATAGTAATAGTAATAAAAAAAATAAAATAAAAATAAAATAAAATATAGAGAAAATTTAAACAAAATAAATAAATAAAACTAGAACTACTAAAAAAACTATTATTAATACTAGAAAATGAGTAGGTATATAAAAAAAAATTTCTTTTTTATTTTTTCAGGAGAGGCAAAAACTAAGCATTAATAGAAAAAGTCAATTTAAAAATTAAACTAGGATAAAATAAAATAAAATTAGAGTCAGCCAATCAGTTGACCACTCATTCTAAAACAAAGGGAAAATGGTTTCGTGCCTTTTCAAAACAATATCAAAGAAAATAGTCTTTTTTTTTTTTTTTTTTCAAATCAAAGAAATGGATTGCTTTCCATTAACCCGCATGGTCTATTAATGATAAAAGTGGGTCTGTCTTTTTTGCAATTGAATAGCAAGGTTACAATCACATGTAAGCCATGCTTTTAAAGAGAATCTAACAAAATCAAAAATCTTTTGAGCAACTTACGCTGGAAACAAAATTGACAAACCAACTCCAATCATTGTGTGATGACTATGAAAATAAAAATAAAAATAAAAATAAAAATAAAAATAAAAATAAAATTTCAAAAAACAATAAAATGGACTAAAACATTCCCCGGTAACGGCGCCAAAATTTGGTGTGCTGTCGTAGGCACCCAAAAATAATACCTACTCTAATACTAATGTAGTAGTGTGAGCAAAGTCGATCCCACAAAGAATGTATAGTCCATGTTTAATGCTTTGTAAACCAATTGGAGGTTTTGATTTTAAAATTTATATGAATAGAAATTTCAATAAGCAATAAAGAAACAAAGAAAATTGAGTGTTTGAAATAATTAGAGAACGTACCTTGGTCTAAGTCAACATCCACCAATGGAATTATTATAACTGATCATTGATTTCAATGATATATCAAATCATATATTGAATATTCACTGTTGGAACTTAATTCCTATCTCTCCTTAAGTATAGTTAATTAGAGAACAAGCGTCCTAACTAACCCTAATTATCAAACAACCTAGGTCAAGCTGGGTAGATTTAATTTAATAATAGCATTAAGAACTAGAGAGATCAGTGAAGCTAAATAATACATAAATAAGCGGTTGTATTTAATCTAGTCAAATATTCTTCCTAAGATTTATAAATCACTAAAACTATAGATTCCTAAATCTTAATTGCTTCATAAATTAGAGAGATCAAATAATTACGGATTTGATTTCTAATTTAGCGGTAGATTATGATGAATAATAAACTAGTTGGCCACCTAGCAATTAAACACAATAATCATGAAATAAATATAGAAAAATCAAAGATACTGAAGATGAATTGAACTTGATAAATAAAATAGTTAAATCTCAAAGTTATTTGAATTCCATGGCTTCAATATCCTTTGACCAAGAGAAAGAACTTAGCCACGCAGGGCCATGAGAAATCTCAAAATACAAAAAAGAAAGAAGAAAATTAAAATCACACCATATAAGGAACAGAGCTTTGGCGTGTTTAAATACAAAAAAATTGACTATCTAATAATAACTTATGAATAAGATAATAAATGAATAATAACTAGAGATTATTACCAACTTTAACAATATCCATGGCTATTAATAGTAAGTTAATATTAATCAAAAGTTAATAATAAATAAAATTTAATAATAATCAAAAGGTATTAATATCCATAAGATATTAATAGTGAATGATTATTAATAACAAATAGTTAAATTACGAGTTGTGGGTACTTAGTACTTAGTCTTGTTGATCATTTGTGGGCTGCCTCTTCTTTATGTTATTTTCTTTAGGGAAAACTCAAATCATAAAAGTTGTAGATCTCTCTCTTAGCTTTCTGTAGTCACTTGAATCACCTCAATTGGAGTTCAAATAAGAAAATTATGCCAAAAATACTAAGACATGGTAATATCGTTCAAAATTCCGAATTTAATCTCTTTTTGCTCCAAACGCCTCCAAATTGTACCTGAATCAAAATATGAACTTAATGAGCATAGTTGGGTACTAAATAAATATAAAAGACTAAGTATTAAGTGATAAAAATATGATAATTTACATTCTTATCAGCAGCCAACCATTATTTTAATTTCCATAACAAACATGCTTCAAGTTCTTAGTTCTGCCTGCAAATTATTTAATTCAATTAGCTTCCTAAATGTGGAGCAATTGCTTTTCTTTGAGTAGCTAAAAGCAAGACAACTAACTCTACTTCAAGAGGTATAATCAAACAATTAAATTAGTGTCATTATCAGTTTCACTTGTTGTAGACACACCAAAACAATTCTCATGTTGAAGTTGGTATTATGCAAGTGGAGTTCAATTAAGACTAAAATTTCTTTTGAATAATTGGCATTAAAAAAAATCCCTAAAACCATCTAAAGAAAACAAGGGGTCAATGATTGAAGGGGGATGTACATAAAACTGCAAATGAAAAAAAAATACCACCTTTTCCTATTCAACAAACAAAATTCAAGTTTACTTAATGATAATAAAATAATGAAAATCCTTCTCAAACATCACTAGTAAGACACAACTAAATCAAAAGAAAAAGGTTAGATTTACCTCTATGTTTCATGATCTTGAAGAACGAAGACATGACAGTAGAAATTGGTTGCAACTCTACTGTCGTTTTCCCTCTCCTCTCTGCATTCACTATTGCCCGTAACACATCGTTCAATATTCTCCTCCCCATTTCTTCTCTCTCTCTTCCTCTGCCCAAAATTAGGTAGAAGAAAATACAAGGGTTTACATTGGCTTTTTTGTTATTTTCATGAAAAAATAGGCGTAGTTTTGCGGAGACTTAATTGCTCCTAAAACACTATTGTTTTTAGCGTTATCTTGTCCAAGTGGAATTGATAGTTAAGACTTGAGAGAAAAATAAAGTGGGAGTTTCATTTTTCACCTTTACCAAATCCTATCTCTACTTCCATGGATGGATGATCTGCTGCCACCTTTGCTCCTCGAGATCCTAACTCGACTCACCGATTCAGTCGATCTCGTTTAGTGTTGACTCATCTCCAAAACCTTTAACGCTCTATCTCGCGAGGTATGGTCAATTAACCTTGTATCCTCCATAATTAGATATCTCAAATTGAGGTCATTTGAGACTAAAGATATAACCATGCATTTCCAAACCATATTTAATAACCTAGTTTGCAATTCCTTAGCCCTAGAGTCCGTCTCGATTGGCATGGAGAAGTTGGTCGGTCTAATATCGTATGACGAGGACGAGTCTGACGATTTGTATTTGACTAATGTGAAATTCGTAAAGGAGTGATTGCCTAAGGTTTGTGAGCAGCTGAGGTCATTGCCAATTTCGCATTTCTGGATTCAATCTTGTTGGAGACAATCAGAGATTTTGGCACTAGTTTCTTCTTTTTGTGAGTTATGAAAGAACTATTTTAATTAGTTGTAATAGTAATTACAAATCAGGTCATTTTAAGTGTGATTTTTGCAAGAATTCTATTTAGTTAGGCTAGGTCCATAGTCAAATTACAAAACTTTTTAATTCTCCTAGAGTTATAATATTATTAGCTGGTTTAAAACAATTAAAGGTAATTAAACAAACAAATAAATAAACTATTACTACAACTAATTGAAATAGTTCTTTCATAACTCATAAAAAGAAGAAACGAGCACCAAAATCTCTAGCCTAGGGCTGTAATCAAGCAGAGCTTAAACGAGCACCAAAATCTCTTACTTAGGTTGTAATCGAGTCGAGCTTTAGCTTACTCATACTCAGCTCGAATTTTTTTTTTTTTTGGACTCGAGCTCTTTTTTTTTTTTTGTTGAGCTCGAGCTAAGCTCGGCTCATTTAACTATTAGAGAAGTTTGAGCTCAACTAAAACTTGTTTATAAATTATAATCGAGCTCGGCTCAATTTGCAAACACATATACAAACACAAAGGTGATTACATAATACAAACTTGCTTTGAAATTGAACTATATAAAGAAAAATCCTTAGATGTTAGCAGGAACCAAAATGTATCAGATTATCAAAAATTGGATAGATATTACATTTAATTTTTTATATGGTGCTACACTTTGGTTAAAATTATTGAAAGTCAACAAAATTTTGCATATGTTCAACTCTAAACACAACAATTCATAATTAAAATCAGTTATCTACTAATCACAATGATCAAAAACCCAAAGTAACCCACATCACAAAAACAACTAAAAAAGCCAATAACTCTAAGATAGGCAGTGGCACACCATTTTGGAGACTTGATGAAACAGTGAGAGAAATCTGAGACTTACAGCTTAGCTGAAAGGCCTAAAAAATCCTTCTCATTTAAAATTTCTAAGCAATTGTGGTGGAATCAGCAGTGGTGGTGGCATGAAGAGGGTGGCTCAAGTAGAGAGATTTAAGGGTTTAGAGTCTTTGTGGCGGTGAGTGTTGATTTATGGTGAAAGCTCTCGGCGTTTAAGAGTAAGACTGTAAATGAGCCGAGCCGAGTCAAGCTTTAGTTTGCTCAGGCTCGGCTCATTTTTTTTTCATGAGCTCGAGTTCGAATCGAGCTTGAAAATCATGCTCGAACTCAGCTCGTTTAACTAAATTGAAACTATAAAATTCTTGTCTCGACTTAGAACCGCCAATAGTTGATCGCTGGACATTGACTACTAGTAGCTCACAATTGACTGTTGAGCGTTAACCAATAGTGGCTCACAATTCAACTCTACTTTTGAACCAGACAAATACTTGTTATAAATTGTACGAAAATTCTCCTACTCGATTAAAAAAGAAAAAGCACTTAATTTATAAAAAATATTAATTAAAAGTTATTAAAATTGATTTTTAAGAGGAATTTTGTGTTGTAAGTTGTAAGTTGTAACTACAAATAAATCAATTTATTAACATTTAAAAACTGCTTTTTTTTTTCAACAATATTTAAAATAATGTTTT
The DNA here is from genome assembly GCA_949750685.1 of Vernicia montana. Classification (NCBI taxonomy): domain Eukaryota; kingdom Viridiplantae; phylum Streptophyta; class Magnoliopsida; order Malpighiales; family Euphorbiaceae; genus Vernicia; species Vernicia montana. The sequence goes on from CATKHJ010997332.1 coordinate 12,746, forward strand.
TTCTAAGAAAAACAGTTTTAATTCCAAACACACCCCAACTCATTAAATTAAAACTAAATCTTGTTATGAAATAAAAAACAATTATAGAGAAAAGAGAAAAGAGGGAATAAAATAAGAATAGAAAAGAGAATAATTTCTATGTATAACTTAATTGATTGTAACTCCTATTTATAAGTGTAAAAGGTTACAAAGATAGGAATAAAAAGAGAGTTCTATTTACATAAGAATATCTATCTATAGAGATAGGATAGATATCCAATCCAAATACACCACTTA
>CATKHJ010997802.1:0-17178 GCA_949750685.1 Vernicia montana
AAGAGCCAAATTGATATTATTTTAACCAAAAACCTAGTTCCCGAGCTCAACCTGGTTCGAGGACTAGTGACTTTATCCTTGGGTAAATTAATCAAAGATTAATAAATTGGAGTCAAATTGGGTTTTTCCTTAATTTTTTCATTTAAATAAATTAGGGTGGCGACTCCCGAATCCTTTTCAAAAATCAATTTTTCGAGGTGATAGCCACTTCTAATCATGAGCACTGAAACCCATACCTTAACCTCCTTTAAAAATCGCTTAGCCTTTCCTTAAGGCATTTTTTCCGAGCGAGGGGAGGGGCGTTCGGGCAAGGCCTCACAACTAGAAGCAATGAAGTTGACATTTGGCTTGTGCTTTGGGAGAGGATTTGTTGTGATGTTGGGATTAGGTTTAGGAGTGATGATATCTCTATTATCAATGAGGTCTTGGATCCTATGCTTTAGGACTTTGCAATCGTCAGTCTTGTGTCCTAGCCCTTGATGATAGTCACAGTGTTCATTAGCATTGTAGTTCCTAGGTAGAGGATTGGGGGGTGCTCTTGGCTCTAAAGGCTTCACAAGATGAGCCCTCAAGGCCTTCTTATAAATAGTGCTCAGAGGTATGCCCAATTTAGAAAAAGTTATCCTTGACTCTAACCTCATCGGTTGGTGATAGGAGACAACATTTACTTCTCCTCCTTTTTGGGTGGTAGATTGAGTAGTTTTGGAAGTGTAATTGGTGTTTCTACGATACCTCGAGTTTAAGGATTCATCTTTGATTTGACTAGATTGAATTAAATCCTCAATCTTAAAAGGTAGTAGCGATGAGAGCTTGAAAATCTAGAAGATACTGAGTTTGTAGATGGACCTAGTATTGGGGGAGGAGATTTTGATAATAATGTCAATTTGCTCTTCTCTGGACTGGCGATTTACCATTTGCGCTGCCTTAGACCTCCACCTTGTAAGGTATACGGTGAATGATTCTCTTGGACCTTGTTTGGTGGTTTCCAAATCTTGGAGGGTGATATCCACCTCAATGTTGTAGTGGTATTATTTAACAAATGCGTTGCATATGTCATCCCAACTTTTCTAATGATTTTGGTCAAGATCTAATAACCACTTGACTGCAGCTCCGATCATAGATTGTTGGAATAACTGAGCAAAGAGCTAGTCATCCACTCCGAAAGGTCTCAATGTGCCCACGTACAACTTCAGATGAGTTTTGGGACATGTGGTGCCATTAAATTTATCCAAGACCGACATTTTAAACTTGGGCAGAACCTGCGCATTTGGAAAGAGAGCTAAGGAGTCAACATCTATCATATCCTGCTTTTTGATGTTTTTGAGAGTTCTCTCCATAGCCTTGAATTTTTTCATCAGTTTCTTAGCTTAGGAAAAGCCAGAGAAGTCCCCACTTTGAAAAAGATTCGTAGTAGGGGAGGGGGCAGTAGCATTTAAGTCCAAAACAGTAGAGGTAGGATTTTTAGGAGCCTTCCCTTTATTAGTCAGATCGATAATGGGAGTAGTGAAAGTAGGAGCATGGCTAGTACCGGCCTAGGTGGAAGTGGGCTCAGTACGAATAGGAGCAGTGGTGGCATTGGTCATTTCTCTGACCTGGTTGAGGATGGATTGGTGTTGGGTGTTAAGGGCATTAGTAAAGTTGGCAGATTGGGTACTGAGAGCATTGGCGAATGTATCGGCTTGAGTTTTGAGTGCGGTTTGGAAAGTTTCCTCTTATTTCTTGAGGTGGCTGGCAAAGAAGGTGTTCATAACATCTTAATCAAAGGTGTTGCCTATTGGTACCTTCATAAGAAAAGAAAAAGAAAAGGGTAAGAATTTACACTGAAGAAAAGATAACCGGATGCAACGGTATATCGAAAAAAAGATTCCCTTCACCAGGTTTATTGGTTGGGTATTTTTTGGGTGATGGACCAGCGATTTTGATTTATAGGGTGAGAAGACTTTATTCTAGAGTTTCTTATGCATGTATGCATGTTAATGTTATGATGCATGTAAAAAAGAGTTTCATGGATTATACACAAAAGTCTTGATTATTACAGTACATGGAACCTAAAGTCCAAGGCTAAGGCAACTATATGCACAAGGGTGAAGGGTAGCTTGGTTTAAGGGTCCCCGTCCTATTAGAGTATCAATATACCTAACCACATGTAAGTCAAAGAGTATCGAGTGGGTCTAGCGGTATGTGTCACACCCCACATTCTGGGGTGTGACGATCCTAGGGTTTAGGGAGACTTAAAGTCACCAAAACCCATAGAATCTAATAAATAATATTAATTATCAATAAATCAATACTCAATACCCAAAATCTAAACCAAAGATCCCATCAAATATCTATATACTTTAATACACATATCTCCATATCATTTTTAAATATTAAACATTTACGATCCATATTATATCGTATACCATACTTAATCAAACCCACACTCTTAATATTACAATAATTATACATTAACCTCATTAACACCATGGAGTTCTATTAACCTGATGAAATGACAAAATTAATATGTATAGCATATTGTATAAGATATTCTCTAAGCGAGGAACTGGAACTTGGGAATTACCTTGCGGACTTTTTTAGAGCCCCTGAAAAATAAAAAACCACTAAAATTTGAGACAGACTCAGTGAGTAAATAATAATATAATATAAATATGGTAATATAAATAAATAGGTTCAGTATAATGATAGAAGGAATTTAATGAAAATAAATGAGACTATTTGCAATACCAATATATGTTTAATATACAGTAGTATATTCTTTTAGCAGAAATTGGTAATTTGGAGACGGTGTGTCCCCCAGTGAATTGAGAGTATTGGCCTAAGTCTTGCTCTCCAGTAATAATAGTAAATAGTTACATAAGACTGATCAGGTCTTATGGTTAGGATTACCCTTCCCAGCTAGGGTTCGGATATGCTCGCCCTATCTGTAGGCATATCATGTGCACAAGGTCTGATGTAAACCCATATCAGATGGGTATTTCTGCTTTATAGTAAGAGTAAGGCTTATAGTATATGACCAAGTTCAGTACATAGACAGTTGAAATTAACAGTAACATATCAATGATCAATACTTTAGGTTTATTTCAGGTAAATGACCATTTATCAATCAACAGGAAAATTAAATATTATTTAGGAAAATTCAAAACAATCATGGTCTTAAACAAAAATACTTCATACAATATTATATTATTAAATACTCACCACGTATTCCTTAGCTCCCAATACTAACACAAGTAATAAGGTTGTTCATGACCGTCTGGGGAACTCGATTTCCCTTTTTCTTTATTTTTCGATTCTACATTTCACATATTAATTTCCATTACTTTGGTACAATCATTTCTAATAAAGATTTATTCTCTTTAGCATTATTTACACATTAATTTCTAAGTACACTATTAGTTTACCATGTCTAAGTTTACTTTGGGAAAAAAAAGTCTATAAGCTATTAATTTCTCAAATTAATCATTAAATTATTCAATTGACATTCAATTGAAGTTATTCTCATACTCAATTAAAATTTAACTATTTTGGTTCCAAATTCCTAAGGTTAGCCGACCCTTCAATTAGGGAAAATTTACATTTTCATCACCTAAATTTCAATTAAGTTTACATTCATTCAATTAACACCTAATTCAATCTAAATTAACCATCAATTACACAAATATCAATTTCAAACTTAATTCCTCTCTATGGCCGAACCCTACTTGGCCTTTTCCTTCAATTTTCCAAATTGAAATTTAATTAATTCAATTAGAATGCACTAGATAAATTTTACCTCATCAATTTCATTTAATTTTATTTAGATACAAAACCCCTAATTTACTCAATTCTAACATTTGGGAATTTTTTCATTCTTTATTGAATCTTCAAATTGATTTAAGAATTAATCAATTAACATCCTAAAGAGTCTAATTTACCATTAAAATCATAAAATCAACATCAATTTCATTTTCCTCCTTACTAGGCCGAACCTAGTATTCTTCTTCCCAATCTCCACTTTTTGTTATTTTCTTTCAATTTCCATCAATTCCTACCCTTCATTAACTTAATTAACATCTAAATTAAACAATCAAAATTTTCCTCCTCTTACATGTTTGTAGGCTGAAACACTCTTCAAGAAAAGGATGAGAAATTTTGCACATCAAGCAAACAACACCCTCCTAATCATTCTAGACTTGAAATTTAAACTTGGTTTTAGATATTACCTTCAAGAAACTTGATTCCTTGGTAAAAAAAATTTGATGGCCGAATGGTATGAAGAGGAGAGTTGTGGTCTTCAATTTTTGGTGTTAGATGATGGAAATGAAGACAATAAAAGAAGTTTCTAGTTTTATACTTAGTCAATATAATTCAATGGTGGAGATTTAATCATGTTAATCCAATGGCTATCATTATTAGCTATTTTATTGAAATTTTATTATTACTAAATCTATGGATAACCATCAACATTTTTATGATGGAAAATTAAATTTTCTAATTTAGGAATTTATTTAATTATGCCAAAATTTTGACTTTTAAGGCTTGTGGAACCCATTTTCATTTTTATCATCCAATTTCACTTATTCACCTTAAATAAAAATAATTTTTCTTTCCTTTCACATATGGTGGCCGACCCTTATATGGAGTTTTAGCCCAAATTTCTAATGTTCAATATTTATTAAATTTACTACATCCAATTGATGATCATTAAATTGAAATTCTCATTTTTCCTTTTTGTGCCAATTCCTACTTTTATTAAAATTCCCATACAATACCATTCTCTAATATATCAATATAAATTTTATCTATATAATTTCTCTATTGGTTCATGGTTAAATCCCAATATCACATAATGAACATGTGAAAAGTATTACAATTTAATAATTTAATAACTTAATTAGGCCTCTAAATTTTAGGTTTTACCTAGATTATTACAGTATGGATAGCTTGTTACACCACCGAAATGATCGGGGATTCGTTGCAGGGTAGAATGCTTTTGCTATCTACCAATATACTCAAAGAGAGTTTTCAAGCCAATGCTACTCACCATCCAAAGATTTTCCTAAATCTAGGGTTAGGCAAAGAGCCTTTATGCAAAATGATGCATGAAAGTCAAATTAAACTTAAGTGCCAAATGGAGATTATTTTGGAAAAAATCATAACTAAATAGTGATCCTCTTATTTTTTGCTTTCCTTTTATTTGAAAAAGGGTGGCAACTAATCCTCAGGGAAGTCACCAACTGGCCTTGCCCGAACACCCCTCCCTTTGCTCGGGAAAAATGCCTTAAGGAAAGGCGAACTATTTTTAAAGAAGTTTAGGTACGAGTTTCGGTGCTCACGATTGGAAGCGGCATTCGCCTCGAAAAAGTGACTTGATTTGAAAGGATTCGAGAGTCACCACCCTAATTTATTTAAATAGGAAAGTTAAGGAAAAATCCAAATTGACTCCAATTCATTAATTCTTGATTAATTTACCAAAGGATAAAGTCACTAGTTTTCGAACCAAGTTGAGCTCGGGGACTAGGTCTTTGGTTTTAAATAATCTCAATTTGGCTCTTAAGTTTGATTTGACTTGAAAATTGATTTCATTGATGACAAGTATTAATTGTAATTTAAAGTGCATGAGCATGACATAATTATGAATGCATGGAAAAACTAAAGAGCAAATAATTAACTAATTGTAATAATTAAAATTTACTAGAAAGCATAAATTAAAATAAAAGGGGAAGGAGATTGATTGAGATTTGGATTTGAGGATTGGATTTATATTCCTAGCGTGCCTATGTACGCTATTGGATGGGGATCAAAACCCACGTAGTTCGTTCTATGATGAGGTGGAAGGATTTAGAGGCTAATCAGTTTGGTTGGATTGATTTTTGTTTGGGGGTTGAGTGAGGGTAATAATTTATACCTTTTTTTTTTTGGGATATGTGATGGGTGGATGGTTTTATTGGATCGGAGTTCCGTTTCGGAGAGATGGATTGGATTTAAATTAATTTTAAGGAAGATTAAGTTAAAAGGATTAATTACTCAATTTTTAACTAATTAAAATGATTAATTAATTAAAGTGATTAATTAACCAAATTGAGTGGAGAGTAAAATAAAATTAATTAATTAAAATCGAAGAGAATTTAATTAATTAGAGAGAGAAAATGAGAGAAAGAGAAGTAGAAAATTCAATACTAACTCTTGATGTGTTTTCAAATAAAAAATGGAAGGGGTATTTATAGGAAATGAAGATGGGTGAAAACACTGAAAAGAGTTGAAAAAATAAGCTAAAGGAGGGGCAAAATTGAAATTTTTGCACACAGGGGTATAGCTGCCAGGGGGTCTGTGGATTCGCATCAGAACTGCGCGCGTCCGTGTCAGAAAATGGCGGACATCCGCCAAACAAGCTGGCGGATCTGCCGATGAGGATGGCGGATCTGCCAGCTCATCGGGCGGACGCGTCGGCGCCGTACTGACACTCTGACACGAGTCAGTGCAAACGTGCCAGAACCCTTGCGGTAGCCACCAAGGCTTTGGCGCTTCCATGGCCTTCCTTTGCGGCGGTAGCGAGGCTGTCTCGAGGACCCACGCAGGCTTGCCTCGCGAACGCCCGCGTGGCAACGTGACAGTGGGGTCCTTTTGACCTTTGGGTCAGTTTTCGAGGCTTTCGGGTCAGCTTTCGAGGTATTCTGAAGTCTGAAAAATTACCTGTTAGTGGCGGTGGATCTGAAATTAATTATCGGATAGTTTGGCAGTCAGTTTTGAAAAAAATTTGGTCAGTTTCGGGAAAGTGTTGTCTGGTACAGAAAGTCCGGTCAGAATCGAAAATGTGTCAATTTGGATAGAAAAATATTCCGGTTAGCTTTGGAGAGTTTAGAAATTATTTTGGAGGTGCGAAATTGAGGGTTCATAGATATGCCCATTTTTTTTGCAGTAATTACAAGTCAAATTTATGTGCCTAGATTTTGATCTAGACCTTAATTTTTGATTGTTAGAAGAACGCTTATCTATAGACCTTCCTCTAACAAGTAGACCTTCTGCTAGGCTGTCATTTCTACTCATTCCAAGCTCCTTGTCGATAAGCTCTTTTGAAAATAGAGTTATTTTAACATCTTCTAACTTTAGAGTTTGTCGACTTCATATTAAAGTATCTCTAAAGTGCTTGTAGGATGGAGGTAGTGAGCGAAACAACATAAGAACTTGATCTTCATCATCATAAGAAATCTCCATATTTTCTAAATCTCTAAGGATAGTGGAGAATTCATCAATGTGAGATTTGATAGGTGCATCTTCGGCCATGCTGAGTGCGTATAGACTATGTTTTGCTACCAACTTGGTGGTAAGATTCTTTGTAACATACAAGAATTCAAGCTTATCCCATAAATCTTTGGCAGTATTCTCTTGCATGACTTCTCGCAATACTTCATTTGACAAACATAACTGAATGGAAGCAAGGGCCTTATCATCCATCTCCTGCTTCTTTGCCTCATCCAAAGTACTAGGTAATTTATCTTTACCTAGTAGTGCTTAATGCAAACCATTTGAATCAAGATTGCACGCATCTTGACTTGACACATGGTGAAACTCATATTGCGATAAAATTTCTCAATATCAAATTTTGTCGTCGTCATGATGACCGTATACTGAAACAGTGACTGTAGTGTTGAGAAAATGTTTTTAAAAAAAAGTCAGCTTATGTAAGCACCTAATTCGGTGCCTACAAATATTGATTTTTGTGGCTTTGGTTACAGCTTGTAGCAAGCTGTAACCAAAACCATTTGGAAGTCTTTGGGAGCCTATATAAAGGCTCCCTTCCTCCTTTCAAATTGCATCCCCTCTCCATATTTATATAATTTGTTTTGATAACCCATAGTAATTCCCTTATTATTGGGTGATCCTTCTCTTTTGTTACAACAAGTTTTGGTCCTAATTTTGTAACTTGTTGTTTGATATTTTGTATAAGAGAGGTTAAGAATATTAGGTGTATTGGATTTTGGGATTGAGAATTATTTTCTCTTTGTCTTGTACCACCTTTGAGTTTATTAGTAAAATTTTATCTCCTTCGCCCGTGGACGTAGGCTTAAGCCGAACCACGTTAAAAATTGTGTTCTCTTTGTTTGCTATTATTTTGTTGTCCAATTTTATTTATATAGCCAAATAAATTAAACACTATGTAAAATTGCTAACAAATGGTATCAAAGCCTAATTGCCTTTTTCTTAGGGTGGAGTGTTTATTGTAATATTTATTTGGCTTAGTAATGGCAACAACAAGATTTGACATTGAGAAATTTGACTGCAATATTAGTTTTGCTTTATGGCAAATAAAAATGCGGGCAGTCTTGACACAAAATGGGCTGCAACATTCTCTTTTGGAGAAGGATAAGATGCCTACCGAATTGACAGAAGCAAAGAAAACATAAATAGATGAGAAAGCTCTAGCTGCCATTCAGTTGTGCCTATCAAATGAGATCTTGTGTGAAGTACTCCATGAAAAGACTGCTGAAAACTTATGGTCAAAGCTAGAGTCACTATACTTGAACACAAATCTCACAAGTAAACTGGTTGCAAAACACCACATGCACATGTTAATTATGGCAGAAGGTACATCTTTAAAAGCTCATATTGATAAATTTAATGTTATTCGTATGGATCTTGAAAATTTGGATATCAAGTATGATGATGAAGATTAAGCTCTTATGTTGCTTCGTTCTTTACCTCTATCCTATAAGAATCTAATGGACACCTTGATTTGCAGTAGGGAAAGTTTGTCTTTAGAAGATGTTAAAACAGCATTAACTTCAAAAGATCTTATGGATAAAGAGCTTGATGATAAATCTAATACTAGGGAACTTCTTATTGCTCGAGGTGGTTGACGTAATAATCTCACTTGTAATTACTGCAAGAAAAAGGGACACATCAAAACTGATTGTTTCAAGTTTAAAAATAAGCAGAAACTTGAATCTGTAGAAACTAGTACTGCTGTAAGTGAGACAGACAATGAAAAATTTATATAATTTTTTAATTTGCTTGTGGAGAAGGAGAATGAGTTTGCTAATTTAAATTATGGTGGAATTTTGTTCGAAGTGGAGTTTGTTAGAGGTGGAGTTATTATATATATATTTTTTAACATTTGGTGGAGATTTGTTGAGAAAATATTTTTTTTTTTTAAAAAAACAGCTTTTGTAGGCACCTAATTCGGTGCCTACAAATATTGATTTTTGTGGTTTTGGTTACAGCTTTTAGCAAGCTGTAACCAAAACCATTTGGAAGTCTTTGGGAGTCTATATAAAGGCTCCCTTCCTCCTTTCAAATTGCATCCCCTCTTCATATTTATATCTCCACATTTATATAATTTGTTTTGATAACCCATAGTAATTCCCTTATTATTGGGTAATCCATCTCTTTTGTTACAATAAGTTTTGGTCCTAATTTTGTAACTTGTTGTTTGATATTTTGTATAAGAGAGGTTAAGAATATTGGGTTTTGGGATTGAGAATTATTTTTTCTTTGTCTTGTACCATCTTTGAGTTTATTAGTAAAATTTTATCTCCTTTGCCTATGGACGTAGGCTTACGCCAAACCACGTTAAAAATTATGTTCTCTTTGTTTGCTATTATTTTGTTGTCCAACTTTATTTACATAGCCAAATAAATTAAACATTGTGTAAAATTCCTAACATATAGTCTATGAACAGCACACCAGGTAAGTTCCCAGGAAAGAGAGGTAGGTAACAGTGAACACACTTAAATACCTAGTCTTTCCTTAGCCAGAATTTTTCCTAAACATGCACTTTTACACTACCACACTTATTTTCAGCTTGGCTCTGATACCAATTTGTTAGAACAAATGGACGACAAAAGTAAGAGAAATAAAATAGAGACACAAAATTTACGTGGTTCGGCGTAAGCCTACGTTCACGGGCAAGGGAGGAGCAAAATCCACTAATTAAAATGAAGAGTACAAAATAAATGGAGAATAACACACTGAAACCCTTGAACCCAAATATACCCAATAAACTGACTTAATACAACAAGCTCAAAATTTGTACCTTACAAGCTCACCATTTTTATCACTCGTAATGCTCTCATTTTTTTTTAGCTTGCTTGTTTTCTTCTTTGTGAATTGCCTTGCAAATGACCACTTATATATAGTGGTGAATGACTCGATAAACAAGTAGAAATATATGGTCCTGAATGAGCAACAAAAGTTGTCCATACAAATTGCATGGCCACGTCAAACAAGTGACATCCATCCATATTGCCTTTGGCCACATCAAATAATTGACATCCATCCATATTGCCTTTGGCCACATCAAACAATTGACATCCATATATATTGCATGGGCAATATATAATCCATGTCCCTCTCCATATATAATTCTTTGGCCAATGTGCAGCTTATATCCAAAGTTAATTAAGTGATCTTCATAGGCTGGATATAACAATGGGTCAACAATTCAAGACACACTATTAACACAAACAGAGAATCAAAAGAAAAGCAAAATCTCTCTCATCATTTTATTTGCTCTTCTCTTCTTTTCTTTTCTTTTCTCTTAAGCAAACAGAAGATACATACAAAACCCAAAATGAAAATGGTAGAACATTACTTCAGTCCTACTAAACCCTTACAACTCCATGAACAGCAAGCGGTTAAACATTACTTCGTAGTGGAATCTGAGTCCACAGATGCTGAAATCTTTAAAAAGAAACACTTCCAAATTCTTCGAGACCATGTTGTGCGCTTGATCTGTATAGTAAGCCTTCTTTCTTCTTTTAGCTTTCTGTTTCCTTGAAAGTAGAATGAAAATTTTCATTTGGGTTTTAGTTTCCTAGAAATTGAATACTATAGCTCTGTTTGGTTGTCAAGAAAATTAAAAGATTATAAAAAGAAGGAAGAAAAGAAACTTTCTTGATTGTTCTTCCCCTTTTTTTTTTTCAGATTTTTTAACTATGATTTCTTAGTTCACTAATCCCGTGATAGAGGTGAAAATTGTAGCTTTCTATTATACTTCATTACTTAAAAGCACCAAAAGTTTGTGTTCTTTATGAAGATGGGTATTTTATTTCTGAGTTTAGTTAAGCATAAGAAATTTAATTTGTGTCCCCCTGTTTGGTTCCTGGGAAAAAGAAGGAAAATTTGTCAAGAATTAAGTTCTTTATTTACATTTCTACTGTATATATAAGAAACTTTGATGAAAAGCAAGGATTATAATGCGTTCATTTGATCATTTAGATTATTAAACTATAAACTGTATGTCAGATTCTCAGTTTCTAAGGATAGAAAAAACAGGGGGAAAAGGAGAGAAGATAAATTTTTAATCTTTGAATTAGGTTTAGGCATTTTCTCTGAAATACAAATTGGTTATTGAAAATATTGATTCTTGTTTGGTTCTTGAGAAAATAGATGAAACTATGTCATTTTCTTGTACTCATTAGTTCTGAAACTTAAAATTGAATGTGATGTGTTACAGCATTCAAGGTCTGAGAATGGTTTTGATTACTTAAAAATTGAATGATTTTGATTTACTAGCATACGAAGGACTCCTTTCTTCAAAGATTTTTTTTATATACCAAAATAAATCTATTTTTTTAATAAAATAAAAAATCCCCACTATATATATATTGGTGAAACTATGTTGTACATTATATTATCAGCGATCAAATATGTGACTCATAATGCAAAAAAAAAAAAAAAAGTTAGGACTTCAATTTTAGCAGCTCCTTTTTCTTTAAAAGTTTTTAATGTCTACCAAAAAAACATATGAGGCAGTATGATAAGTGCATAATTAACTACATTTTACCCTTTATTTTTAATGTATTTTATCCTTAAATTGAATTTGATTTATTTGTTTAGTGTTTTTTTAGCATTCTTTTATATTTTAGGTGCCATGGATCAATCTATTAAGAAACTACGAAGTCAAGAAGCGAAAACGGAAGACAACGGGCAAAGAATAAAAAATTCCAGTAGCCTACAGGCCTAGGAATAAGCCCTTATTCGAGGGCGTATGCCTGCCCCTGTACAGAATGAATTTCAAAAAAAGGCAGCAGCCTACACGCCTAGGTACAAGGGTGTGTAGATGGGATTTTAAGCCTTTAAAGGCATTTTAAAGAGATTGGAAAGGAGCTTTTGGGAGGGTTTTCAAAACCATAGCCGTCCTTGGTTCATAAATAGTTTAGAACTTTAATTTTCGAGAGATTGAAGTGTAAATCAAGAGAAAGATCCATCTTTGTATAAATTTGAAGTGAGAAATTAAGGATTGAAGAGGGATTTCTTCAACATTATCCTTGAATGGTTTGAGGTTCCTTATTTCTTCTTTCTTTGATTTATTATCTTTGAATTATATTATGAACTAATTGTTTTTTATCTAGATATTGATGAATCCTAGTTCTTGATTGTATGGATTGAATAATATAAGAATTGATTAATTCATATTTGATTGTCTTATTTCTATGATAAATCTTATTATTCTAATTGGCAATTGCTAGCTTGTTGATTAGATATTGTTTCCATGTTAAATGAGTAGAGATACCTTAATATGGATTGATCACTCAGAGATTGAGAGTTACTTGGGGCACTAGAGATAGGCCTACAAAATCCTTTGGTAGTTTGTTCCTTGTTCTTAATGCATGAACTATTTGATTGTATTTGAGAAGAGATTCCTTACACTTTACCTAGGGATTAGGGATTAAATTGCTCGAGAAAGGTTTTAATATAAATTAGTGGAACGCCAATTCAATGTATTGTTTGATTAATCAATTCTATTTTTCATGATATTTATGAGAGGTTGGGGGGATTCATATCTAGATAGTTTTATTTTTATTTATATCTTTCAATCTTCTCACTTTTTAGTTTAGTTTTAATTTTAGTTTTATTATCCTAAATCTTTTATTCACTAGAAAATAGTTGAAATTTGAGCTAGTACTTATAAACATTCTTCGTGGGAAACGATAATTTACTCATCATTTTATTACTTGATAACGATTTATGCACTTGCAGTTGTTAGTGTGCGTTTCGACACATCACAGTAATTAATTTTAATGATATAACAAGAAAGAGTTTATTTAATTATATTGTAATTTTGAAGATTTAGTTATTGAGAATAAAGCAACTAAAAAATTGAAAATGGGGCCAATAATTATTAGCTAACATATATAATTTAAAATTTTTAAGGCATGGAGGCTATGGATGAAAGGGAGGGCTTTAGAACTAATTGATAAATCATTATATAATTCATGTGATCTATCTCAGGTTCTAAGATGCATCTATGTGGGTCTATTATGTGTACAACAGGTAGCAGAGGACAGGCCAAATATGTCAACTGTGGTTCTAATGTTTGGGAGTGATAGTTTAATGCCTCAGCCAAAGCAGACTGGTTTTTACACAGAAAGGAATCCTCATCCTGAATCAGAATCTTCATCATGGAAAGAAAGCACTTGTTCAAGAAATGAAATCTCCACTACAATCATAAATATCCAAGACAGAATTATTAAATACTATCAATAATTAACCCTAAAGGAATATATATATATATATATATATATATATATATATATATATTTTTTGTTAAAACATAGTAAAATAAAATATATGTATATCAATTTTCAAACCATATGGATTCAACACCATTAGTTTCATGTTTGCTTAGAAGGAAAACTATTGGCCTATAGTTTACAATTTACAAGACTTAAGATATTATTCAAATTGAAATATACACCTATCAAATATGTGCTAGAAACTTTTTAAATAATTAATTTCAATTAATTTTTATTCCCAAATAAAAATTAGATAGTTATATAGTTAATCATCTACAATAATTCAACAAATATAGTTCCCTGATAACTTTTCCAAAACCATTAAATTTTAAAAAATCCTAGGGCAAATTGATTAACACCCTGTGCCTCAACAACGACCTTAAATTAGGGGGTTAATAAGTATAATTAAAAAGAAAAGGGATAATATAATGTTAATGCCTAAAATTTTCAATTTTAGGGTCCAAATTTTTGTTTTTTACAAATCTCGTAAAAGGAATAAATTTTTCAGCTAGATCATTTAATTGAATTTTTTTATTTTTGGAATATTGATATGGAATTTTTTTTTTCTTAGTTTATGGGTTATTTATTGCTGCTATGAACCCCACCACCACTATTTCTTTATATAGTCAAAAAGGTCATTAGTACCTTAATATAATATGATTTTAGTATCTCAAAAATAAAATATTAAAATATAATTAGCTGAAAATTATATGTATAAAAAATAGTAACCAAATCAAACTGCATAGTGTAATAAACTAAGCAAAATTATTAATATTGTTGTAAATCAGCTTATTAGCTCACTATATCAAAGACAATAAGAAGATATAATAAAGTAAAGAGAGAGAGAGAAAATATGTAGAGAGTAAAAGAGATTCCAAACTCTTATTATTAGATTAATTCTAACTTCCCAGAAAATATGTAGAGAGTAAAAGAGGTTTCAAACTCTTATTATTAGATTAACTCTAGCTTCTCTTATATAGAGGAATAGCTAGGGTTTAGTGTATACAACATTACTGAAATAACCCTATACTATAATCTCTCTAAAATATATACTCAAGGATATTTAAGTAATATCCACATATAATAATTATCTATAACATTCTCCCTTGGATATTATTTGCGCCATGAATATGCCTCGTTAAAAACCTTACTAGAAAACCCATTGGGAAAAAACATAGCTAAGGAAAAGAGTACAATTCATGCGCTATTCTATCATTGCACAGATTACCTCATTAAAACCTTTGGTCAAGAAAATCCTGTGGGACAAAAACTTGACTAAGAAAAAAGAGTACAATCTTCTATTGATTCGCTCCCCCTGATAAGGACAACTTTTTAAAACGACACATATCAATCAATAAAATAAGCCATTCAAATATAACATTATATGAGGACTTAATAAATAAGTCTGTTAGGTTGTCACTCGAGCGAATTTGGTGGATATCTATTTCATCACTCTTCTGGAGCTTATGCGTATTAAAGAATTTGGATGAAATATATTTAATTCGGTTACCCTTAATATATCCACTTTTAGTTTGTGCAATGCATATTGCATTATTCTTAAACAATATAATGGGAGTATCTTTATTAAGGTACTTCAGAACCATAAAAATCTTTATAAAATTGCAGTATCATCATAAGTAAATACATACTTAGACTGATATCTATCCTTATATGGATCAGACAAATAACCAGCATCCGCATGTAGACCAATGTCAAATATGAATTATATGAAAATATAACCAAATCAATACTGACTCGAAGATAACACAATAAGTTTTTTACACCACTTCCTATATCTTTTGATAGGTGCAGAGCCATATCTAGCTAGGAGTTTTTCTTGTAAATGCATATCAGGCCTGATGCAATTTATAAGATACATTAATGCTCTTATAGCACTCAAATATGGTACTTCAAAACCAATTAATAGCTCTTTGTTATCTTCTTTAGGTCTAAAAATGGTCTTTCTTCACTATTAGTGAGCGGATACCATTAGTGTGGTTAAGAAAAATGATTTATCTATGCAAAATTGCTTAAGTACCTTTTCCACATAAATATACTAGTGTATTAGGACTCATTTGGGGATAAATAATCGATCTGCAGGCCGATACTAAATTTTGTTTCTTTTAAATTTATTTCAAACTCACTTTTCAAGAGTTTGTTAGGAGTCCCATTTAGATCATCAACATATGCTGCAATAATAATAGAATCACTATGTGGTCTTTTATGAATACATATGATCATAGTGTATTATTCACATATCCTTCTTTTAATAATGATTCAATCAAACGATTATACCATATATGTCCAGATTGCTTTAATCCATACAGGGATTTCTACAATTCAATGTAATCCATGCCACATATTTGATGTGCATTTATTTCTATTATTTTTAGTCCTTCTGGGACTCTCTTATATAAATATCATTTTCACAAGGCGCATATCAAGCCTTTCTTTAACTGCCATACTAATTAAGTAACGGAATGTGATCATATTCATAACAGGAAAATGAATTTTCTCATAGTCAATACCAGGTCTATGCGAAAAATACTGGCAACTAGTCTCGCTTTATATCTTACTACTTCATTATTCTCATTACGCTTTTAGACAAACACCCATTTATACCCAACTGGTTTCATATTTTAGGGAGTCAGCATAACAAGTCCGAATACCATGCGTTTAAATAGCGAGTATAGCTCGGTCTGAATTGCCTCTTTCTATGATGGCCAATCATGTCTTTGCTGACATTCAGTTATATTCATAGATTCTGGATCCAGATTGTCTCTTGAGACAACAAGAGGTACTGTTGTGGCAAATTCATTATCGACGATAAATGAGTTTCTATCAAATCTTTCTCCTGTATTCACAAAATTAATTGAGATCTCATAATTTTCATTCATATGATCATCAACTCTATGAGCCATATTTGGAGGATCTAATTGTTCCATTATCTCACTTTGTGTCTCATCATTAGCTATAGCTCTTTGACTGAGATCTTCCTCTTCAAGAGGTTTCTCTTCAGGAGATTTTCTTAGTGATGCTGCTTTTATTTTCCATGAATTTTTATCTTTTAGTTACAATTTACTATCCACGCTTCTAGTGTGTGTCAAGCTCGATTGATTTTCTATTTTCAATAGGAACCACAATCCTTACTAGGGTATTAGCAGCTGGAATATGAGACTTTGTCACTCTTTTGGTATATATAAATGCATCTGGCAGTTGAGTTGCAATTTGTTGCAATTATATTATTTTATGAACTTCTAGTTCATTATGACTTATACATGAATCAAAACTGTTTAAATAGTATTCCTTCCAGGAAATTTCTCGACATTTTTAGCACTAACAGGTGTTTTTCTCTCCCCTAATGTCGGGAAAGGTGCCTCATTAAAATAAATTTCAAGTCTTCTCTGTGGACTCATTTTCACATATTGAGGTGGTATTATTAGTACATATATGGCACAACAAAAACTCACATATGAGAAATATTAGGCTTTTATCCATATACAAGTTGTAAAGGGAGAGTATATATTATGGCATGTCATACCAAACTTTCAAGGTTTTATTATTGAACTACAGGTTTAATGCTTGAACTGCAGGTTCAAAGCAACATATATATATATTTTTTTATGTATAATGAGAATAAAACAATAATGAAATAATTCATAAATTATAATTCACAACT
>CATKHJ010997951.1:0-19643 GCA_949750685.1 Vernicia montana
AATGAGGTATCAAACATATGGAAACCATTCCATTAATTTCAAGGGTTGTAAAGTTGATGAATTTCTGCCCCTCTCTTTTGACATTCTGAAATTAATTATTATTCTTTTTAGATACAAAGAATCAATTTCAAAGAGTACAAGAGGATGGAAGGAGAGATTTTTCTCTCGCAGCAATACTATGGCAGATCTTGGTTCTGAGGTTAGAAGAGAAGTTAATGCTGGAATTGCAACAGTATCGCGAATGATGGAGCGTCTTGAAACTAGAGATAACAATAGAAACAGTACATCTTCTGTATCAAACAGTGTGGAGGAAAGTTCAGTGGCAGAACCAAATAACCAACAAATATCAGAAGCTGGCGGTGGAAATCCTACGAGCAATACGAATACCAGCATGCAAGCTTCGTGTGCTCCAAGTTCTGGTTCAAATTGAGTATAATTTCAGCAATTGCATAAACTTAAAGTGTTTATTCAGAGAAGTAAGTTGCAGTTTGGTTTATATACAAAGTAGTTGTATACTTGTGCATTGTGCTGATTCATTTAAGCTGATTTAGTTGTTGAGAATGTAAAACATAAAAAACGAAATGGTTAAAAGAATCATAATTAGAGAAATCAAGAATATGAGAAACTTATCAATTTCACGTGCACAAACACAAAATGATTCTATTTATGGATGAATGGATTTTTAGTTGGACAAAGTTCAAGCTTAGAAGGTAGAAAGAAAGCTATGTTGAATTAAATTGTATAAGCTAACTTGTGATTTGTTGAATTTGGGTTTGGAAATAAATTCTTCTAGAAGGTTTATTTTAAGGGGATTCTTACAGATTATTTCTTGTCAATGTGTTAGATTAGATGAGAATTAGAGTTTCAATTAAAGCATACTATCTATATAATTTATTAATTCTTTTTAAATACATCTATTGATCTGTTTATGAACTCTTTTATATAATTAATGTTAGAAAAATAATAACTACATGCACTCCTTTAACAGCTGAGGCATTACTTATTTCTGAACGAAACTTTATATATTGATATAGAGTATAGACACACACAGGGATAGTATTTCGAATGCAGCATGTATAGAAACAACATTTGAACTGCTGCATATATGGCAAGGGGAATGGTGTTCTGGGTGAAAATCTGTTATTGCATTTCATTCTTACTGTTTTGCAAATTTGATCTGCTGCTCATTTTCCGAGAAAAATATGCTTTTGTTCGCAGAATGATCAATATAGATTCCCTGTTCCATGGAAACATTAAACTCGCCTGGGTATATATTGATGCCCATTGTCTAATGTTATAATATTACATTTTATGAACTCAATTATTATCAAATTTTAAAAATCTAAGATTATAGTCAGATTTTAAATTCAAGAACTAAAGTGTATTAAAACATTCATCATGTAATACTTCAATGACTGAAGCATTTTTGCTGTTAACAAACTACAGGGAGTAAAATGTATATTTTTGAAACATGCTGGAAATGCTATTACCAATTTACCATTGCTAGGAAGTTGCTGGAATCTGTCAAGACCACCGACCCTAAATTTTTTGCCACCAATACTTGTCTTTCCCTCAGTTATGTATCATGTGCCTCAATTCTCTCTCCTCTTGCTTGGTTCCTTTCTTTTTTCTCTCTGCCCCTTCCTTGGCTCTTTCTTTTTTTTTTTTTCTCTAAAGTTGTACTGAAGTATCCACTGAACAGTCCATGTGCACCAATGAATACAAGTGCATTAGTTTTATTTTCCATCTTAGCAAAGTGATTTTATGGCCATGTGATCTTTCATTTCATTTATATTTAGCTTCTAGAAATTGGTCATTGTGATTCTATTTTGAATTTGTAGTAGATATGTCCTCTTAGAATTTTTTTTCTCAAATTTTATTTCTTTTGCACCTTTTTTCATGAACCTAGGCTCTTAAGATCCCTTTGCACCTCACCTCCATTTGCCTTGCGTCTTTAATTGCTGAAAATGTAATTCAATATGAGACAACTATACCATGATATTATGACTTTTGTTGGTATCATGTAGCATGACATATAACAACTGATTCAATTTGTGCGACTTCTTTGCACTTGTCAAAATAGAAGTAACATTTCAATAAGAATACAATTAGAAAGATGTTTTGCTGCAAGTGTAGGAGGTTAGGAGTTCAAACCCTAGTAGTCCCCTTCCCGGTATATGAATTTCTGATGCACACCCACACACACGAAATAAGTTTTTGCTTTGGTTTTTCAGGGAATCTTAAAACTCCCAGGTCAAGGATTAGGCTTAGACTAGGTCTCTAATCCAATAAATTTGGTATCGCCACCATTAAAGATAGCTCAACATCTTGGGTCTTGTTATTGCTAACATCTTATATTATGAAATGTTGAATGCAACTCTAGGCAATTGTACAAGTGTTTGATCAGCTGCCGGACATTGTATCTGCTCATGCGTCCAAATTTCCTATATGTATAAGACCTGCGATTAAGTGGTTGCATATTATTTTTGCTTGCCATTATCTATTTGTTTACTATTGTGATAGTCTATATCTGATGAGAATTTATGACCTATTCATTGAGAATGGTACACTAATACAATCTTCAATTTCTCCTTTCTAGATACAGGTTGCTGTGGATGAGATATGTCCTCTTGCAAAACAGGCACAATGGGTGATTGAGATCTGATTCACAATAAAGAAGCTTGGACAAAAGGTCTTCTATTATCTCACAAGAATATCAGTAGATCGTATATCAGTTTTTATTAAGGATAAATTTATTTAAAAGTCACAAATAACTGAGCCCTTGAACGTTAGGTGTACTAATATTATAAGTATAATAGTTTGAATTGTGGATAATTTCCTTAAAATTCCTTTTTTATTTTAAAAATTCTCAGATGTCTGCACATTTTATTTCCACCTAATATTTTGATTATTCTGCATTTTGATATGTGCTTGCCAGTTGTGATTATCCGGCTATATTATGCAACTTTCTGAGTTTTTGTTTTTCACTGGTGAAGGGTTCAAACAAGGTTGACATTTTTATTCACCTTTTTCTATTTTCTGTAAAATTACATAATTCTTGCGGGGGTAGTATCAGACAACATTTATTCGGTTATATGTCTTATACATGCAAGATATTGTAAGGATGAATTTTATGGAATTCGGGATATTGCAAGATCAGTTCTCTATAATTTATGAATAATAATAAAAATAATAAAAATTCTGAGAATTACCTCATGAAAATCTGGATGCAACTAGCAAACTGCAAATTGCAAATGGCCGACTTGCTACTCTCATGACTTTTGTGGGGAGAAAGAAGATTTAGTTGCCTGATTGCTAGCAGCTGCAGGTGTGGAAAAGTTTACAGGAGGCTAAAATTAAGCTATATAAAGCCACTAGATATTCGGCCTTATGCGACCTATTCATGGGCTGTGTTTGGTTTGATTTGCGAGAAATTGAAAAAAGTAGAAATAGGTAGGTGCATGTCACATCTCGTCTTTAGAAATATGATGGTCGTAAGGTATAGAGAGATATAAGGTCACCTAAATTCATAAAACCTTATATTCAATACTATAATAAATTTATGATACATTAAACATCATCCCAAAATCATTGTTGTGATATCAATCACATTTATCATACATATACTTCACATATACTCATTAAATACCATTCATGTATTCATCTTGTACTAATTCGTATATCGTTCATATACTTATCATATATCAATAGTATACTTTTCAGATACTATTTATATACTCATTACTTAACAATTATATACTCATCAAATGCTAATTCGGTATTTAATCGTTATTATATATTATCTATCATCTCCAACATTATACATAATCATGATTATTATATTAACCAGTTAATAAAATTTGTACATCATGATTATTATATTAACCAGTTAATAAAATTTGTACAACACTTATTAAATATTACAACTCAAAATGACCATGAAGCTCTATAACGTCAGAGGACCTCAATATGCTTGATCATATAAGAGTAATATAATATATCTTACCAATTAACTCAGCAAGTCCCAAGTGAATAATGATACTTGAGAGCTGTCATGCCGGAGTCTTCTAATTCCCTGAAAATTATAAACAACTACGAGGTGAGATAAATTCAGTGAGCAAATCGTATACTAACATAATATGCAGGCAAGTATGAATTGAATGATAAGTAACAATAGTGTAAGAAAGCTCGATAAATATTCAATGAGATTGGAGTTTTACCATTTTAGCAGAAATCAGTGTATTTGAAGTGGAGTGCTTCCTCATATAAAATAGAGTAGCAGCTGAGCCTTGCACACTCTATTGTAAAAAATTTGGAGCAGAGGCTAGGTTACGCATGCTTCCTCATATCACATGTAAGGCATAAGACTGATAAGGTCTTATGGCTAGGACCATCAAACCCCTTCTAGATGAGATCCGGATACGCTCACCCTATCCACAAACTTTTTACCATGTGCACAAGGTCTGATATGTTACCCCACATCAGTCCATGATTTCTGTTTAACAACTGTAATCTCATATATTGAGAACATTTCATAACATATAAACCTATGAATCATATGTAGAGCACATAGATGGCAATATGCAATTTCAATGATATATCACATGAGAATTCAATAAATCGTAATAGTTCAATCATTTAAAATGGGGATATGAAAAGGGCTCAAGTGGCCGAACGGTATTCAATAATGAACCCTAGCTCAACATATCAAAGATGTAAATCAAGATATCGTTTATCGGTTTATAAAGGTTCATAAATGATTGGAGCTAGGGCAATGGATCATAAATGGGGAAATGTGATATCAATGTCAATTCAATAGAATTCTAATTAAAAATTTTATATTTCCTTTATTTTTAGACTCTACAATCCATATACCAATTCATGTCATATTAGGAACTATGATTATTAACTATCATCTATCGTCTCTCAAATTTAAATTAATCACTAGTTAACTACCAATGCAATTATGATTTCATCAAATCAACCAATTGCAATACAATCAATCAAGTAACATTAGTTCCAATCTTATTTTAACAATATGGCTATTAAGGCTGAATACCATTAGGGTAAATCCCTTCCATAATTATCAACTATTTTCATTTGAAATTTCCATTTGAATAATACATATCATAAGCAATTCAAGTAAACAATTAAGTCTACTTATCATATTTAATAACTAGGAAAGTTCTTAGAATGGCCGAAACTAGATCAATGGGAAAATGGATTTCATTAAATCAAAAGTTCAATTTGAAGATTCTAGTATACAATTTACATACAACTAGGTTGATACATAGATTAATTTCAACGAATCACATTTTCATGGCAAAACCCTAATCAAGGCTGAAGGGTCCAAATTTGGGAAAAACAATTCATATGTTTTTAATTTCTCAAATTGATCATCGATTCATTCAATTAACACTTAAATGAGTCTACTTCCTTGATCAATTGAAATTTAACAACTTTGATTCTTAAATTCTTGGAGAGGCCGAACCCAAATTAGGGAAAATTACATTTTCTTACTCAAAATTTCAATTGGTTCAACATATATTCAATTAGGTCCTAATTAAATACATTTCAATCATCAATTGCATCAAAACTCATTTCCAACTCCTAATTCCCTACAGGCTGAACCTTTCCAGGAGGTTTTTCCTAAATTCTTGTAACAATTCTCAAATTGAAGTTACATCCATTCAATTGAAGTTAATTTAACTACTTTTCCTTTGCCAATTGAACTTACTTTACTATATATAGAAAACCCCAATTTACCTTAAGATTATTCAATTGATATATCAAGAAGCATAATTCATCATTCAAATAATGAAATCCAACATTATTCCCAAAATTCCCCCTAGGCCGAAACTCCTAGTATCATTTTCTTTGGTTTCATTTTGTTGGTTTTTCTAAGATTTCACTTAATCAAACTATTGTTTCTAAACTCCCATATCAAAATAATTAATCATACAAACAAACAAAACATCCTCACTAATACCACTACTAAGGCCGAACCAAACAAAGAGAAAAAAAGAAAAGAAAACTCAAAAAAATCAACAACATCGTCCAAGGTTTGAACTTAAAATGAAATTTAAGACTAGATTCTAGTAATTTACCTTGATGATTCTTGATTTTGGAGAAAATGGTGAGTGATAGCCGAATGGGTTGTAAGGTTGGAGAGGAAAGATGTGTTCTTCAATTTGGTAGGTGAGAAAGTTTGGTAGAAAATAAGTTATGAATTTGTTTTTAAAGAAATTTTATCTTGGATGGATGGTGGAGATTCAATGGAAATAATCCAATGGCTATAGTTTTTAGATTATTCAAGAAATTAACAAAAATTAATAATCAATATTTAGATATATACATTTTTGTGGTGGTAGAATTTAAATTTTATTTAATTAAACCTTTATTTATTTTAATTTTTGGATTAGTGGAATGTGGGGTCCACATTCCACTAATTTTCTTTTTAATTTGCTATTACATTTTACTATAGGAATAAAAATATATTTTCCCCCTTTTGTTCAAGTATGGCCGGTCATATATGTTCGGCTTTAGCCCAACATCCAATTGTTCATTCATATGAATTCTTACTAATTTTACTTCACATAAAATATGATATAACTATTTTGCACTCCTAACTTATTTTCATTTAAACTTATCGTTTCAAGAAAAATATTGATTTCATTTACTTTAATCATATCCACATATATAAATTCATATACTATTATAATCACACATGAACAATTTCAATTCAATTTAGCACATTTTGGAAAATTTAAGATTAGGCAAAAATTCTACCAACTCAATGAGTATTCTAATTTCTATTATTTTAGTAGTATCATTGGTTTCCTTAGGTTATGTTCACTTAGGGTATTACATGTGTCCTTTATTTAACCTCGTTGATTTCTCTTTTTATTGAAGCCTTATTATGTTGGTATTTGAAGATTGTTGAGAGGCAGATAACAGGACTAGAGACACTGCCTTTCTAGTGATGAAACAAAAATCTCGTGTTTTGTATCATTTTGTTAGAATTATTACTGTTGTCATGGTTGTCACTTATGTGCTTGTACATGCATTGCAAACTTTATTTTTGTGTGATACACTTAACGACTCTTCTTGGACTCAAGGTTGCTGTTGCGTAAAATCTGCAAGTGCAAAAGTCATAAACAACTAATATAGTGTATGAGTAGAGTGTCGATCCCATGAGGGAGGGTTGACAAGTATCAAAATTAGGATTTTCTTTATTATTTAGAGAATCGAATAAGTTATGAAAAAGAAGAAAATTAAAAACAGATATAAGATAACTTAAAAGATAAATACAATATATAATAAAGGCCTAGGATCTAGATTTCATCAATTGACTACCTATGACTTTTCTATGTTTTTTATATTGGTTTTATTTTATTGGAATCAATGATTAGATCTCCCTAAATTATATGATGTTCTCTCTCAAGACATAACACAAGTATTTACATTAACTTTATATCTACTATCGTGATAATAAACAATTAATACAAACCTATTAAGTTTTATGAAAATCCTTTTAACAATCACAAATGAGTGTTCTTATTTCTAAGCAATACATATCCTAGGTCTAATATCTCAATGAACTAATATTATGCTTCTACTCTCGCTACTTCACATAATATCTTTAAACATGCAAATAGTGATCAATTATTCACAAGTATTAAGCCCTAAGATAAAAGATTAATTCCAACAATCGTACCCCAATCAATTAAACATAGATAGTCATAGGAAAATCAAGAGATTACATCTAAATTTTAGAGAAGAAATTTAGCTACTCATAGTTAAGAAGGAAACAATTAAACCAACAATTAATCTAAAAGAAAACATAATTATAACTATATATTTATTGAATTGAGGAGTAGAAGTTTAGAAAGAACTATTGAACAATTGATGAGAAGGAAGACTGTCACACTCCATTTTTGAGATGTGACGGTTCTAGGACATAGGGAGACATAAGGTCACTTAGACTCGTAGAACCCACTATATTATACTGAATTATGATCATCATTTATTAAACCAATTCCCATGACCATAACCTGCTATGCCTTATGTGATCACTAAACATATACCATGCATATACCCCAGGTATACCAAACATATACCACTAATCCATGAAAGTATACCAAACGTATACCAAAATATGAGAAATGTATACTAAACGTATACCACACATATACCTCATGTGTACTTAAAGTATACTTTCATTTATCATTAAGCTTATTGCAACACTTCATTATAGTCAATAATTAGCATTCATCATATATCATATATTATATAATTATTACAGATCATGCATATATTTGTAAAGTTCTAGATTATAATACTATTAAGTATCATAATGACCATGGAGCTCTAGATAGGTTTCTTTAAGATACATGATCATTATGATAGTTCAAAATATCATTACAATACTAACGAGCAGAGTAACTCCCAAGTGAAAGGATAGAGCTTGAGTTTTATCTTACTTGATCCACTACAATACTTGAAAAAAAAATGAAACACTAAAGGAGTGAGACGAGCTCAGTGAATACATAATAACTTAATATGATATACCGGCTAAGATTATATATTTCAATGAAGGAGTATTTGTATCATTAGGTATCCATGAATGGTTATCATTTTGATTATCCAATAAGGGTTGTAAGTAGCACAATAGTGTTTGATGGTATCACAAGCAATGGAGAAATTTAAGTGAATATATGTATATATATACTTATACATTTAATGTCATTTTAGTAGAAATCAGATATATGGAAGCGGTGTGCTTCCCATTGATAATAAATTAGAGTGGCGGCTAATGCCTTGCTCACTCACACTGATTGCATTAGCGCGAGACTGTTCAGGTCTCACGGCTAGGACCACCCTTCCTAGCTAAGGCGGATACACTATCCCTATCCGATGGGCCTTTTTACCATGTGCACATGATTGATGTGTACCCCACATTAGATGGGAATTTCTACTTTAAATTGTATATCAACAGTGAAAGGGTAGTAACATATAAGTTACACATGAAGCAATATTTCTCATTAATAGGGTAATGATTTCAATTATATGAATTACCAATGCAAGGTAGGCCAAAGGCCTATGGAAGGACTTTTAGTACAAAATTTCATTTTGTATATCAATAATGTAGGTTTCATGTTCATGAATATCATGTTACCAATGGGATTCAATGACTGAATGGTAGTTTACTATGGATGCCCATATTATATTAAGTATTATGTACTTACCTGTTACGACCCAATTTTGAGCCATGATTGTCCTAGCACTCAGGGAGACATAAGGACACCTAAGCCCGTAAAACCCAATATCAATCTATCATGCATACACCAATACCCAGATCATAACCTGATACACATTACAAGATCAACTCCCATATCATCCATACATCAAACATATACTAAGCTTCCATATACGTATGCAAAACATACCATAGATATACCATTGGTCACAATATAGTTTATAATACAACTAACTGTAACATATAAAATAACTATTATAATCCCAAATGAAATTATAGAATTCAACAATCTATACTACTATAATAACACAATGACCATGGAACTCTAAACTAGTCTCTTTGAGATACATACTCATTATGATATATCAAAATGAACAAAATGGAAATGGGCAGAGTAACCCCCAAGCGAAGAGATGGAGCTTGAGTTTTACCTTGCCACAACTTCTATAGCACCTAAAAATAAAATCCACTAAAGGGTGAGATAAAATCTCAGTGAATACATAATAAATCAACATGTTATGCTGGCTAGGTACAATTATAAAATGTAAGAATAAGATAGCTTTAATGCTTTTAGGCAATATGAACAGTTAGGTTACTGAAGTTATCATAATGTGGTTCATTTATGATACCAATAATTGGGCTTCAAAGTAAAGCAATTAAGTACTATTCATTTTTATTTTAGCAGAAATTATACATTCGAGAATGGTATGTTCCCATTACTATTGGAACGAGTGATGGCTAATGCCTTATACACTTACAATGATATCAAGCGCGAGACTGATCAGGTCTCCTGGCTAGGACAACCTTTTCCAGCTAAGGCGGATATACTATCCTTATATGTCGGGCTTTCTTACCTTGTGCACATGACTGATGTATATCCCACATCAGATGGGGATTTCTGCTTTTGATGATTTATAACATTTTCACAATTGAAAGCATTAGGAATTCAAATGAATTATGGTACTCATCAAAGAGTAAATGATTCAATATACTATCTTTATATTGATGTAAGGTAGACCAAAGGTCTCAAATGGATGTTTTAACACATTTAGGATCATGAATAGATATCAATAGAACATAAGTTCAATCAAGTTATCAAATTGATAAGATGAATGAGTGGTTATATAATGGGATAATGCCCATAACATATTGATTATCATGTACTCAATTTAGGACTCCTTTGCTCCTAACTAGTACAAGCAGAAATGATGATCGTCCGGTTGCTCATATACTTTGTCTTTAGGTTCTACAAAAACCATTCCAATTAATCACAATTTAGATCATCATTCCCAACTTATCTATAGAACCAAGTCAAATTCTAATTCCCATACTTCTAGATCTATACTTAGCATATAATCACATACTATCACTCTTAATCAACAAGACATTACATATCAAGACAATCAATAATTCAATAATCGATACACATACTTTCACTATTGGGGTCGATTAGTCCTTGGACCAATGTCCTCTTCCCCTTCAATTATAACTCACATCGGTCTTATACATATATCAATTTAGTATGCCAGTTATTGAAATAGAAACATGTTGAAGTTGGTCACACGGTCAGGAGTACGGTCATATCACTGCCCATATGACAAGAAAAATCCTCCAGTATAAATGATACGGTCAAGATTACGATCGTATCACTGTCCGTATGACAAGGAAAATCATCCAGTATAAATGATACGGTCAAGAGTACGATCATATCACTACCCATATGACAAGGAAAATCATCCAGTATAAATGATACGATCAAGAGTACGGTCGTATCACTGCCCATATGATAATGAACATTATACAGAATATACAATACGGTCACACATAAGGGCGTACCACTGACCGTATCTCAAATTTGGGTAGCATTTTTAGGCAAAATCCTCAAAATGGCTATAGAAAGAAATCTCACAATCTTTAACCAAAACTAAACCAATTTCTTTATCATGCAATAGACTCATATCTAACTCATATCATCAATCAAAATATAGAACAAACAAAGGATTTTAAAAATCCATTTTTTATCAAACCCATCATCATCAAAATGAGAAAGTTTGAAATCCTTTTTGAAAATTCATTTCCACACACTCAACACTCCTAAATCATGCTTACAAATCATCATCTAATAGCATTTTCTCAAAGAAGTTCCCTTCCTAAAAACCCATTTGGGTAAACCACAAGAAAGGAAGAAGAAGAAAAGAAAAGCATACCAAGTCATAAGCAAGCAATGCATAGAATAAAAAATTTAAAGATGAGACTTTAAATTTTAGGTTTTACCTTTGAAATCTTCTTGAGTGCGTGTCTTGCCTTAGCCAAAATGGAGAGAAAAGGAAGAGAGAAAATTTGATTCTAGGTAGTGTTTGATAGAAATGGAGAGTTGATGGTGAATGGTGATTCACTTAAGTTTAAATGAAAGTCTATGATTAAATCATAGGAAATGGATGGCTAAAAATGTATAGCTTCCAAGAGAAGCTTTACAATTTCTATATAATTTTAATTTAATTAAAAATGGGATGATAGATAGTGACTAGATTCATTGAATCTTACAATTGGCTATTATAAAATTGGGTTAGTGGAAAGTGGACTCAATTTCTATTACATATAAATCCACTTGATTTACATCTTCCCTCCCAATTCTTTGGGCACTATGGTCGGCCACCCCTATGGCTTGGTTAGCCCATCATTTGCTCATATGTTACACATTCATACACATCAATAATCACTTGTTTATGGAATTTAATCATAAATTCAACACTCAAATTCATATGCGATAACATTGAATTTAGACTTACTAAGAACATTAGCATTCAATCTAATTCTTCCTTAATTAAATTAAATCATTTACGGTCTAGGGTATTACGTTCTACCCACCTTAAAGAAAAATTTGTCCTCGAATTTAGTGAGCGTACTGAAGGTTATTGGAACAATTAGGGATATCATTGGCATATATCCCTCTTACTCTCCTACGTACATTCTTCAACGTCATATTTTCTCCATTGAATTTTTCACCATTGGAATCTCTTTGTTTCTCAGCTTTTTCACTTGTCGA
Source organism: Vernicia montana (assembly GCA_949750685.1). Lineage (NCBI taxonomy): Eukaryota > Viridiplantae > Streptophyta > Magnoliopsida > Malpighiales > Euphorbiaceae > Vernicia > Vernicia montana. The sequence continues at coordinate 12,306 of CATKHJ010997951.1, forward strand.
TCTACAACTGTGACAGGGATTTCTTCATACGAAAGGTCTTCACTTATTTCAATGCCTTGGGGTTGCAATACATGCGAAGGGTTAGGAATATACTTCCTCAGTATTAATACGTGAAATACTGGATGTACATGTTCCAGCGTCGGTGGTAGGGCCAATCTATACGATACTTCTCCTACTTTACTCAAAATTTCGAGTGGCCCTACATAACGACGTGAAAATTTACCTTTATTTTCGAACCTCATCACTCCCTTCATTGGTGATGTTTTCAGGAACACGTGATCTCCCACTGTAAAATGAACTTCTTTCCTCTTTAGATCAACATAGCTCTTCTATCGGCTAAATGCAGTCTTCAGTCTCTCATAGATTAATGGTACTTTTTCCATGGTTTCTTTCAACAAATCTAGCCCTTCAATATATTGGTCACCCGCTTCTAGCCAACACATGGGTGATCGACATTTCCTCCCGTAAAGCACTTCGAAAGGGGCTATTCCTATGGAGGAATGATAGTTGTTGTTGTACGAAAATTTGACTAATGGCAGGTGCTTGTCCCAGCTACCCCCAAAATCCATGATGCACATCCTAAGCATATCTTCCAAAATCTGGACTGTTCTTTCAGATTGCCCATCTATCTGCGGACGAAAAGCAGTACTGAAATCTAGCTGAGTACCCATTGCCCCTTGTAGTTTCTATAAGAATCTTGAAGTAAACTGGGTGCCTCTGTCTGAAATGATAGAGACTGAAACCCCTATGTAATCTTACGATTTGATCCACATAGAGTTGTGTATACTGCGCGGTAGTGTAAGTCATTCTTACCGATAAGAAATGGGCTGACTTTGTTAATCGATCCACGATAACCCAAATTAAGTCATACCCTTTCTGGGTCATTGGCAGTCCTACTATAAAATCCATAACGATGCGCTCGCATTTCCATTCAGGTAATTTGATCTCTTGCAGCAAACCCGATGGTTTCTGATGCTCTATCTTCAATTGTTGACAAGTGAGGCATGATGCTGCAAAGTTCGCTACATCCTTCTTTAAACCCGGCCACCACTAATAACCTTTAACATCTTGATACATCTCTATAGTGCCTGGGTGAACACTATAGGGAGTTTGATGTGCTTCTTTCAAGATTCTCTCCCTCAATCCTTCTACGTTCGGTACACATATTCAATTTCTGCATTTGAGGACTTCATCTTTGATATTGAACTCTAGAGCTTGACCCTTTCTCACCTCATCCTTGATATTTACTAGTTATGGATCCTTGTCTTGTGAGACTTTAATCTGCTCGAGGAATTTTGATTCTACTTTGAAGTAGGCTATAAGTACTTGCAATCCATTCACTTTGAATTGTAGACCCTTATTAAACAGCTCCTTCAATTCTTTCATAAGGTGTCTCTTATGCACTGCTATATGAGAAAGACTTCCCATAGACTTTCTACTCAAGGCATCAGCCACTACGTTGGCTTTTCCAGGGTGATACAATATTTGACAATCATAGTCCTTCAACAACTCCACCCATCTTCTTTGTCTCAAATTCAATTCCTTTTTCTTTAAGATATACTAGAGACTTTTATGGTCCTTGTAAACCTCACATTTCTCCTCATACAAGTAGTGTCTCCATATCTTCAAAGAAAAAATAATTGCTGCCATTTTCAAGTCGTGAGTCGGATAGTTAGCTTTATGTCTTTTGAGCTGTCAAGACGCATAGGTGATGACTTTTCCATTCTTCATCAAAACACACCCCAATCCAATCCTTAATCCATCACAATATATAGCAAAACCTCCTTCTCCTTCGGGTAATGCCAGAATCAGAGCCGATATCAGGCAATTCTTCAACTTCTGGAAGCTTTCTTCACAGGCTTCATCCCAGTTATATTTGACTTGCTTCCTTGTCAACTTTGTTAACAGTGCAGCAATCCCTAAAAATTCTTTCACAAATCGCCGATAATACCCTGCCAATCCTATGAAACTTTAAATCTCAGTGACCGTAGTAGGTCATGGCCAATCGGAAACTGCTTCCACTTTTTTAGGATCTACTTGAGTCCTATCTTTGCTCACTATGTGACCTAGAAAACACATGTGATCCAACCAGAACTCACATTTTGACAGTTTTGCATATAGTTTGTGTTCCCTCAGTGTTTGCAATGCCATCCTCAAGTGTTCCTCGTGCTTTTCTTTATTCTTCTAGTAGACCAAAATATCGTCAATAAAGACAATAATGAACTTATCTAGGAACAGCTTAAATACACGGTTCATTAAGTCCATAAAAGCTGCTGGTGCATTTGTCAACCCAAAAGGTAGCACTGAAAACTCGTAGTGACCGTACCGGGTTCTGAATGCAGTTCTATGAATGTCCTCTCCTATAATCTTGTTTTGATGATAACCAGACCGTAGATCTATCTTCAAAAAATAACTAGCTCTTTGTAACTGATCAAACAGATCATCGATTCTGGGTAGAGGATATTTGTTCTTCATTGTCACTTTGCTCAACTGTCTATACTCTATACACAGCCGAAAAGATCCATCCTTCTTCTTAACGAACAGTACTGGGGCTCCCCATGGTGAACTACTAGGTCGAATGAAACCCTTGTCCAGTAAATCCTATAGTTGCACCTTCAGTTCCTTCAGCTCGAACGATGCCATTCGATATGGAGGTATCGATATGGGTTGCGTACCCGGGAGTAATTCGATGTTGAACTCGATCTCCCTATCCGGTGGCAATCCTGGTAAGTCATCCGAAAACACATCTAGGAATTCATTTATGACTGGTAGTTCCTTTATACTCTTAGAGGTTTTCCTCGTGTCCACCATTTGAGCTAAAAAGGCTCGACATCCCTTTCTCAACAGCCTCTTAGCTCCAATGGCAGAGATAAGATTTGCGGGTACATCATTTCACTTTTCTTGATACACAATCTCTTCTCCATTCATCATCTTGAATCTAATCCTCTTTCCATGACATTCAACACATGCATTATGCTTTGACAGCCAATCTATGCCTAGTATGACGTCAAATTCCAATACTTCTAGCTCAATCAAATTTTCCACGAACTGTGTACCTTCAATTTCCACTATACACTCCCTATACATTTGATTTACTTTTCCTATCTCACCCAAAGGTATATTTATAGCTAAAGGTTCATGCATCAGTTCTTTAACTCTATTTATCTTTCTAGCAAAGAAAGAAGATATAAAGGAATGTGTTGCACCAGAGTCAAATAAGCATCTCGCATATGAAGAATGAATAAAGACAGTACCTATCACCACATTATTCGATGTTCGTGCTTTATGTGGATTTAAGGCAAACATTTTTCCCTTGCCTTTCCCTTCAACTGCTTGTATAGAACCGGAGGCTTGGCCTTGATTTATGCCTTTCCCTCCTTGTCCACGATTATTAGCTCGACTCATCTGCACGATTGGTTATGAAGCAACAATAATTGTTCTTTGTTTCCCTCTTATGGGACAATCTTTAATAAAATGCCCTACTTGTCTACACCTATGGCAAGCTCCCAAAATTCTGCAACAAATTCCTCCATGCCTTTTGCCATAGGTAGTGCAGTTGTAAACAGTTTGATTATGTTGTCTCGACTGATAAGTGCTCACATTTTCGAGTGTCGATGCAACAGACAAGCTAGTAGCTTAGTTTCTACTCTTATTCCCTCCTCGGGACTGATACTGAGTAGTAGTAGGTGCAGTATGCTCCCTAGCTTGAGTATTTCCACTTCTTTACTGACTACTTTGGCCTCTATTTTTATTCTTCTTCTGTTCCCTTTCAGCTCTCTCAACTTTCTCTACCTTGTGTCTCACTTCTATTAGCTCAGCTCGGTCAATCAACTTGGCCATAGTGGAAAAATCTATAGCTATAAGCACATTGTAAAGCAGAGCAATCAGACCTTTTTGGAATCTATCAAGTCGACTTGCTTCTGTAGGCACCATATGCGGGGCATATTTGTTGAGTCTCTTAAATTCTCTGGAGTAGTTGGACACAGACATACCAGGTTTCTACTTCAATTGCTCGAATTGAAGTGCACGGTTTTGTCTTTCTCCTTCTGTTAGAAACTCATCGAGCATTTCTTGCTTGAACTCAGCCCAACTGGGCTGTTCGTCCCCATACAACCAATCTTCAATGTTCCTTTGAAACCATTCCCATGCTTCTTTGTAGAGTTGCATCCCAACCAACTCAATCACCTTTTCATTAGAGCATGGCAATCTTTGTGTGATCTTATATAATTCATCTAGAAACTCTTGTGAGTCTTCACCCTCTTCTCCCCTGAACTCAGGAGGTTTCATCTTTTTGAAGTCATTAACAGTGACTCCTTCATTGGGAAGCATTCTTCTTCACTGTACTCTTCGTGGTGGTCTAGGCGGTAGAGGAGGAATCCCCTCATAACGCCTCTGAACAGGTGGTACTCTTGGTGGAGGTGCATGCATCTCTTGTTGATGTCGCCTCAAATTTGCAAGTTCGTGCCTCAGTTCACGTATCTCTCACCTCATTGCTTCCATGTTTTTTGGAGCCTCAAATTCCACATCATCAGCAGCATGCTGTCTTGATCGAGATAATCCCTCAGATTCAACGTGAATCGAGGCGGCCACCGAAGCAACATCCAATGCTATACTATCACTATTAGAGGAGTCATGCCCCTCTAATCTTACTATTCTTCGAGGTAGCATACTATCACAAATAACATCGACATTCAGTATTATCTCAATGTAATTCACACACTATATTAATTCATGATAAACATACATTCTTACACAATCATAGCGTCATTCAATCAATCACAATTACAGCATTTAATGCACCTTTCAAATCACATATAAGCATTCACATATGTATTCAAAACACTGTCATGACATAATATAACTGCTTCTTTTATATATGTCATACAACTTTTCATTACATCTCTTTCACTAGTATAAAATGATGTCAAATCACATAAGCATTAATCTCATGTCTCATGTTCATTATATACTTGCCATATAGGGCCTTTCACATTCGAACACGTTGTATCACAAATCATACATCTTTACCCATACTATATATATATATATATATGCATCTTTATAGACACTAATTATATGCTACCCTATTGGCTTTATAGTGCTATCAAGCCTTCTAATCTATCTTAGGTTATATATATATATATATACCCTAATAACTTAGTACTACTACTAGTAACTAAACTATGCTAGAACTCCTATCCCTTTCCACGTCCTTATGTGTAGCTTCACTCTCTGCAGGACGTATACTTCTATGCTTTGTAGATAACAAGGAAGGTGATACTCTATGATGCCTAAGTGGGCATCTCTCTGCTGGGTGATCAAGTCTACCACAAGCCATACATAAGTGCTCAGGAAATCTTAGCATCAAATCTTGGAGAGGTGGGATATAGCTAGCCCTCGGGTGCTCATAAGCATATACCACCCTAGCCATCTCCCAACGCATCTCCCTCATCTCTCTCCAGAGGTCAAATATCTCCTGCCATAGAAGGCAGTTCTCTCTCATCATGTCATCATATCTTGCCTTCATCCGAACTACCCACACTGGATCAAGGTCCTCCTCAGGGTCAGACTCTACAGGCTCAGGCCTAGCGACAGACGCAACATCTGATATGTCCCCCTCTCTCACCGATCTATATCATCGTCTTCGTGGAGGCATCTACACAACAAGGTTAGTAATCTCAATAAATATCATATATAGTAACTATATAATCATTTAATTGGACTACACATATATATTGAGTTTACACGGAACTAACTTATTGATGGACTTCAAGGACGTTAAGGAATCCTATGTTCCATGGTTCAACTTATACTCTATGACTCTTATACGTAAGAAGTCTATATTAGACTTAAGTTGCGCTCTGATACCAACTTTGTCATGACCCAACTTTGAGCCATGACTATCCTAGGACTCAGGGAGACATAAGGTCACCTAAGCCCGTAGAACCCAATATCAATCTATCATGTATACACAAATACCCAGATCATAACCTAATACACATTACAAGATCAACTCCCATATCATCCATACATCAAACGTATACTAAGCTTCTGTATACATATGCAAAACATAGCATAGATATACCATTAGTCACAGTATAATTTATAATACAACTAACTGTAACATATAAAATAACTATTATAATCCCAAATGAAATTAATAGAATTCAACAATCTATACTACTATAATACCACAATGACCATGGAACTCTAGACTAGTCTCTTTGAAATACATACTCATTATGATATATCAAAATGAACAAAATGGAAACGGGCAGAGTAACCCCCAAGCGAAGAGATGGAGTTTGAGTTTTACCTTGCCACAACTTTTATAGCACTTCAAAAATAAAATCCACTAAAGGGTGAGATAAAATCTCAGTGAATACATAATAAATCAACATGTTATGCTGGCTAGGTACAATTGTAGAATGTAAGAATAAGATAGCTTTAACGCTTTTAGGCAATATGAACAGTTAGGTTATTGAAGTTATCACAATGTGGTTCATTTATGGTACCAATAATTGGGCTTCAAAGTAAAGCAATTAAGTACTATTCATTTTTATTTTAGCAGAAACCATACATTCGAGAACAGTATGTTCCCATTACCAATAGATCGAGTGACGGCTAATGCCTTGTACACTCATAATGATATCAAGTGCGAGAATAATTAGGTCTCCCGACTAAGACCACCTTTCCCAGCTAAGTTGGATACACTATCCCTATCCGTCAGGCTTTCTTACTATGTATACATGACTGATGTATATTCCACATCAAATGGGGATTTCTGCTTTAGATTATTTATAACATTTTCAAAATTGAAAGCATTAGGGATTCAAATGAATTATGGTACTCATCAAAGAGTAAAAGATTCAATATACTATCTTTATATCGATGTAAGGTAGACCAAAGGTCTCAAATGGATGTTTTAACACATTTGGGTTCATGAATAAATATCAATAGAACATAAGTTCAATCAAGTAATCAAATTGGTACGATGAATGAGTGGTTATACAATGGGATAACGCCTATAACATATTGATTATCATGTACTCACCTTAGGACTCCTTTGTGCCTAACTAGCACAAGCAGAAATGATGATTGTCCGGTTGCGCTTTGTTGCCCAATAAGGACCAAAAAGGGGGGTTGAATTGGTGGAGAATTAAAAAATGTAATTAAGCAAGAGTGAAAGAAAGAGAAAAAACACAAAGATTTATAGTGGTTCGGATTATAACCAATCCTACATCCACTCCCCAATCAACAATTGGGTATTTCACTATCTATGGAGTTTTGACAAGTTCACTCCCAACTTAGTGTTTTCAAGCTCACACCAAACTTTTA
>CATKHJ010998083.1:0-22693 GCA_949750685.1 Vernicia montana
TGATTTTGAAAATTAATTTGGGAGTCGCCACCTTAATTTTATTTTTATTTGGAAAAAGTTAAGAAAAAAAACCCAATAAATGACTCCAAGTATTTATCCAATGGAAAAGTGCACTAGCCCTCGATTACCAAAGAGGATTCGAGGACTAGATTTTCGGTTCATTTTTATTAGTTTGGCAAGTTTAATACACAATGGCTTAAAAAAATATTTCATGAACAATTATAATATATGAACAATTATACAATGCATGAATTAAAGTAAGGTAAAGCAATAAAGAAAATAATAGAAGCAATAAAGAAATTAAATACAAGAAGCAATAAATTTACAACATAAACTAAATTAGGGGATACTCCCTCTAGCCCTTATGGGTTCTAGGAGAGTCACACATTTCTCAAAGTAAATAAATAAAACAAAGAAAAATAAGATCTAAATAACGTGAAGAAGGTGAAAGAGGAAGAAAGTTTATTTTAATTGGATTTGATTCTTTAGACAAGCATGCCTACGTATTCCTTTGAATAGGAACCAAAATCCACGTAGTTCGCCCTTCTTACGAAGGGGGTTTGTTTTAGTCTGAGCCTTTTATCATGTTTCAGTTCATTGATTAAAAGGTGGGTTGATTAATTAGTTAACCTAATTGATTTACCAAGTTGGATTAATTATTTCAAATTTTAATTAACTAATAACCTAGATAAACCAATTTAATTAACTAACTAAGAAAAATAAATAAATAGATAAAATGAAAAGAGAAAGGAAAAGAAGCTTACCTTGCGTTTGAGCGACTTTGGGACGGCAGAGACTTGTCTAGATCGGCGGTAGACTTGCCTTAAAAAGCTTGCCTTGGACGGCGGAGACCTTTGACTCGATGGGTTGACTCGAGAAGTCGCAACCTAATCTCACTTTGTAAAGCAAAGAGCAATAGCAAAGCAAGAAATAAAAGAAACTGTGGAGCTCGTTCCTTTCGAACCAAGCTTAGGGGGATGGCTCGCTTGATGCAAAGGCTAATCAAGCAAGCCAAGGGATGTGTGAGCAAGTTCTGAGTGTGGAAATGATCTAGGGGGGTCCCATTTATATATAGAGAAGGTTGGAGATTGAAAACATAAAGTTTCGATGTGAGATTTGGTGTTCTGACGCTTAAAACCACACACGGGGGTTCTGGGAGCGCACACGGAGCTTCTGGGACTGTACAAGAGCTATTGTGACCGCATAGAGGCACTTTTGAATCAAAAACAGGCTATGTGGAATAGCACATCCCTTGTGCGGTCACCAAAGTGGCCTATGCGGTCACTAGTTGCCTGGTTTCGCCAATTTTCGCGGTTTTGACCCATTTCAACTCTTTTTTTCGCGATTCTAGTTGCATTGTGATCCGTATTCAATCCCGAATAATCTAAGGATGATTTAGAGGCTTGAGGGATGGGTCCCAGGTCCCGAGGCTCAGATTCTCAATTTTAAGATTTTGGCTATTTCGACTTTCGGATGTCTGTTTACCGAGCCTAGGTGCCTCTAAGGTTCAAATGCATACTGAAGGGTGTAAAATTAAGGGTTCATAACTGCCCCCTCATCAGAATTATCTTATCTGTAAGGTGATTCTAATGATAGTGAACCTGAGAAGAAGGAATGGAAAAAAGGAACCAAAGGGAAGTCTAGGTTAGTATTTGGACATGTTTGGGTAAAGGATGATAAGGAAATGAAACAGGAACCATAGGGATATCTAGGTGATCGTTGCTAGACATTTATGGGTGGATTGAAGTGATATTGTCGGTCTGCTTGGGTAAAAGATCCTAAAGCTATCCTAGGATGGGTATGATTATAGAAGGAAAACCTAATTCAAATTTAAGGTATAGATCCTAAGGCTATCCTAGGATGGGTCTGATTATAGAAGGGAAACCTAATTCAGATTTAAGGTATAGATCTTAAGGCTATCATAGGATGGGTCTGATTATAGAAGGGAAACCTATTTCAGATTTAAGGTTTGGATCCTAAGGTTATCCTAGGATGGGTCTGATTTTTTATATTTGATTGGTTTGGGTGTAGGACCTTATGACTTCTTGATTCAGGGATTTAGATTGACAATCCGTCTTAGGAATTTGGATTGATGATCTGTCTTGATTCGGGAGCTCTGATTAGCGACCTGTTTAGTGTAAAATACATCTGACTATGCAAAGATTTTTATGATTTGAATACCTTGAACCAGTGAAGGGTTAACTTGGTCTCAAAGTGCTGATCTTTTGGGAGAGAGGGTGCCCCTATTTTGGAAGGATGATAAAAAGTGGCTCGATTATTCGGCCTTAGGAGGAAGTCAGGGCTAGGTCAGGTTTTTGGCCTTGGAGGAGGTCATTCTTAGAAGGCTCAGTCAGGTGTGGCCTGGAAAGGTTATTTTGGAAGGTTAGGTCAGGTTTTGCCTAGAAAGATTATTTTGGAAGGCTAGGTCAGGTTTAGCCTGGAAGGTAATATTAGAAGGCTTGGTCAGGTTTAGCTTGGAAAGTTATCTTGGAAGGCTCGGTCAGGTGTGACCTCGGAGAAGATAATTCTAGAAGGTCAGATTTGGCCTTTTGGAAAGCTCGGTCAGGTTTGGCCCTAGAAGGTTATTTTGGAAGGCTAGGTCGGGTTTTGGCCTTAAAGAAGGTCATGCTTGGAAGACTCAGTCAGGTATGGCCTGGAAGATTATTTCGAAAGGCTAGGTCAGGTTTAGCTTCGGAGAAGATTAGACTCGATTAAATTTGGCCTTGTAGAAGATTCGGTAGGAAGGCTCGGCTAGGTTTGTCCTTGGAGAAGATTTGGTGGAAAGGCTCGATTGGGTTTGGCCTAGAATGTTATTTTGGAAGGCTAGGTCAGGTTTAACCTCAGAGAAGTTCAGGTGGGAAAGGCTTGGCTAGATTTGGCCTCAGAGAAAATTAGGTAGGAAAGCTTAATCAGGTTTGGCCTTTTCAAAGGAGAAGATTGGGGGTTGGCTTTTATGTGATCCATCTGTTAAGAGTTTGCCTCTAAACATGGCTTTTAGAGGTGATTTGACCAGTTGGTTTGCCCCTTGACTTTGCTTGTCCAAATGACTTAGACTTTAGGGATGATCTGATTTTGCCATAAGGGGGTTTGGATCTGGAGGGATGGTATGATTTTCCAAGGAAGCTCAAACTTGGAAGGATGGCATAATTTGCTAAAGAAGCTCAGACTTGGAAGGATGGTGTTTTGCTAAAGAAGCATGGGATGGGCTTTGACTGGTTCAGGCCCTTTTTAATCAGCTTAAGGATGATAGGTCTTGGGAGTCATGGCTTGACTCTAGCTTTACTAAGGATACTGGGCTTTAAGGATTATGAGGTTTTGGGAAACTTGGGATTTTTGGTGGGCTTGGCCCTTGGAAGATGAGATTTTTCCAAGGAGACTTAGGTTTGAAAGGATGGTAGGTTGGACCTTTTGAAAGGTGTTAGGGAGGTTATATGATTTTGCTATTGTAGCATCATTTATGGAGAATACAAGTATAACTTATCTTATTGTCTGAGACTGAAGAGACTTTTAGATTGACAGGACTCTTGGGGGAGACACTGGATTGATTTTTGGACAACGACTCAAAAGACGTGCCCCTTGACTGATGATAAGAGCTATTTAGCTTTTTGAGCTAAAAGACTTTGACAGATGACTTGAAGGATATACCCCTAATGATTGATAAGGGCTACTTAGTTACTTGAGCTAAGAGAAGTGACGGATGAAAGGAAGGATATGGCCCTACTGAATGATAAGGGCAATGTGATGAATTGACAAAGATGATATGGAAGGCATGACCATGACGGATTCACAGAAGACAACGATTCGGAAGGTGAGCCCCTAATAAGGGATCAGCCAGAGGATGATGACTTAAGAAGATATGCCCTTGATATGGGATAAGGACATAAGAGATGGAATGATTTGATTAGAATGACTCTTTTTTATTTAGCTCTAACTTCTGCCCGAGCCGCCCTTTCGGGTTTTCAACTTAGCGAGCTAATCAATGAATTTTGGCATTTTTTTTTTTTAAAAAAAATTCTTCCACCATGATTTGGGCTACTGCTTTCCTTCATCTTGGGGGCTTTGTCCTTTATCTAGACCATTCCATTGAATTTCTTGGTATAGAAAGAAACCTTATGAGGATAACAAGTCCTTTAGGGATTGTTGCTCCTTTGTTGAGGTGTTATGCTTGATTACCCAAAAGTGCAATGGATAACTTCATTGGATTGCCTTTGGCTTCGCCTTTCCAATTGAAGAGATCACCATTTAGTGTTCACTATTATTTTGACTATCCTTTGATTAGGAGTTGGTGAAGTGACTGTTGATGTGGGCACAAGAAACACCTTAAGTTTTGATTCTTCCAATTCATAGTGAAATGCAAATGCTTGCCAAAATCCATTGATTTTTATCTTTAGTTATTCTTTTCTTTTTTTTTTTTTTTTTTTTGAGACGCGACTATTTTAGACTAAAGAAGAAAAATGGGAATAAAGAAGTGTATGAATAACATAAATGTTTTATTACAAAATGAGAAGATAGTACAAAGTAGAAGAATAATACAAGAATGACAGACTCAGAACATAGACTCAGACTCTGAACATGGATTTGGATTTGGACTCGGACTTGGATTTGGATTCAATCTCAGACAAGTTAGATAAGTTGAGCTTGAACTCCTCCATAAAATGCTACATAGGTAATGGTGAGGTGGGCTGAGGTGAGGTCTGTCTTCCACATTGGTGAAGATGCATGGATTCAGCTTGAAAGGGAAAGCGGGATCGAGGCATGTCGGTCTTGGTCTCAAAGGTCATGTGATTCAGATTCTTCATCACTATTCAGATCAATGGTGGAGAATTCAGGTTGAAATGATTCGCTCCGAATGCAATCTTCAACCCTTGATGCAATTGCAACCAAAGCTTTGAAGGTGGGCAGGTATTGGGTTAATAAGTGAGCTTGGTAGGCTGGAAGTAGGTTCTTGACAAGGATGTCCACTTGTTCTTGTTTAGTTGGTATGTTTACCATTTGAGCTGCTTTAGCCCTCCATCTTGAAAGGAACATGGAGAAAGACTCATTCGGAAGTTGTCTGGTGGTTTCCAAATCACGCTTGGTAACATCTACTTCAGTATTGTAATGATATTTCTTAACAAAAGCATTACAGATATCATCACATGTTCTCTTTTGGCTCTTGTCCAGTGAAAGAAACCATCTATTGGCAGCACTGGTTAGGGATTGTTGGAACAATTGAGCAATGAGCTCATTGCTTAGTCCCAAAGGTTGCATTGCCCCCACATATATTTTCAGATGAGTCTTGGGGTAAAAGGCTCCATCAAATCTCTCCAGTTCAAGCATTTTGAATTTTGGAGGAAGCTTGGTATCAGAGAACAAGGTCAAGCTATCCATATCAATCAAGTCACTGCGATGCTTTAGGGTTTTAATAGTTCTCTCCATAGCTTCAAGCTTCTCCATGAATTTTCTCAGGTCAGGGTTAGAGAAAGCTTCCTTCCTTTGAAAAGGAAAGGAAGTAGTAGATTGGGTAGTGATATCTGGAACAGCGGTAGTGTTGGCAAGGGCTTGGATCGGAACAGGATTGGCCCGATTCAGATTTAGGGTAGTCTGGTCCAAAATTGAGTTTGGGTTAGTCGGTTTAAGGATGGTTTGGCTAATCATAGTCCGAACTTCCTCAATGAAAGATTTCTATTGTTTTTCAATTTGGACTTGTTGTGCATTCAGAGCGGAGGTAAGAATAGCTTGGAGCCTTTCCTCTTGCTTTTAAGGATGGTGTCCATGGCATCCATATCTATCATCTTGGCCATTGGTACCTTGAAGCAAAACCAAAAGAAAATCCAGTGAGTGGTTGGCGATGATATGAAAAGATGATGGGAGTAGGGTAAGGTGGGATCTGTCTTCCACATAGTGATAGGTAGGGTAAGGTGGGATCAGTCTTCCACATAGTGATGGGTAGGGTAAAGTGGGGTTAGTCTTCCACATAGTGATGGATAGGGTAAGGTGGTGGTCCTTTCTGATAAGAAGAGGTTTCTTTTCTGGTTGGATGGTTGGATAGATTGATGGTCCTTTCTGGTAAGATGGTTTGATAGATTGATGGTCCTTTCTGATAGGAGGGGGTAAAAGTGATGGTCCTTTCTGGTAGGAAGAGGTGATGGTCCTTTATGGTAGGAAGAGGCAAAAATGATGGTCAGGGCAGCCATGTCAATTGGATTGGCCATGAGGGTAGGGGTATACAGACTCTGAGGGAAAAGGATTCCATATAGTATTGTGGGTCAATTGTCATATGACTTTGAGTATGATAGGCCAAAGTTATTGGACTTTAGAGGTTTGAGGTATATTGGGCCAAGGTATTTGGGCTTAGGGATAATAGGTCGATCTTGAAGGTAATGGGTTACTGGTGTTGGGTTTAAGGGTAGTATGTTGGGCTGAAGGCATTGGGTAAGGTACCTTGGATAAGGGGTGATGGTGTTTAAAGTTTATGGGGCGAAGGTGATTGGATTGAGGTGAGGGTTTGATCCTTCATCGATTCAAGGTTTAACCTAGGTTTGAGATGAATGCATGTTGTTTTGTACATTATGGGTGCATGATATGCATGAGAAAAACATTTCATGAAGATGCTATTATGCAAGGCTTTGAGTATGGTACATACAACCTAAATTCCTAGTTCTAGATCCACTACATGAAAGGGTAAGGGTGGCTTGCATTGGGTACCCGTCATACTAGAGCAGCGATATACCTAACCACATGTGAGTCAAAAAGCCTCGTGTTGGTCCAACAGTACGTGCATACTAATAAACGTCGCGGGGTGGATGATTTCACTATCGGAAAGCAGACCTAAGGAAGGTTGCCCACTCAATGTTACTTTCTATCCATTATTTTCCTAAGAAATCTAGGTTGAAAGGCAATGAGCCTATGCAAGTGATGCATGAAAGCCATTTATGCATTAAAAGTGTCAAAGTTTGATTTTAAACCAATTAGTAGTCCATTTGTCTTTTATAAAATAAAAAAGAATCAGTCCCCAGTAGAGTCGCCAACTGTGAGACCTCGCCCGAGCACCAGTCCGATCCGCTAGAGGGGATCGAAATGCTCATTCGGGTTTAGTCTTACGATGGAACCCTCGAGTTCGGATTGGTTGATTTTAAAAATTGATTTGGGAGTCGCCACCTTAATTTTATTTTTATTTGGGAAAAGTTAAGGAAAAAACCCAATAAATGACTCCAAGTATTTATCTAATGGAAAAGTGCACTAGCCCTCAATTACTAAAGAGAATTCGGGGACTAGGTTTTCGGTTCATTTTTATTAGTTTGGCAAGTTTAATACACAATGGCTTAAAAAAATATTTCATGAACAATTATAATGTATGAACAATTATACAATGCATGAATTAAAGTAAGGTAAAGAAATAAAGAAAATAATAGAAGCAATAAAGAAATTAAATACAAGAAACAATAAATTTACAACATAAACTAAATTAGGGGATACTCCCTCTAGCCCTTATGGGTTCTAGGAGAGTCACACATTCCCCAAAATAAATAAATAAAACAAAGAAAAACAAGATCTAAATAATGTGAAGAAGGTGAAAGAGGAAGAAAGTTTATTTTAATTCGATTTGATGCTTTAGACAAGCATGCCTACGTATCCCTTTGAATGGAAATCAAAATCCACGTAGTTCGCCCTTCTTGCGAAAGGGGTTTGTTTTAGTCTGAGCCTTTTATCATGTTTCAGTTCATTGATTAAAAGGTGGGTTGATTAATTAGTTAACCTATTTGATTTACCAAATTGGATTAATTATTTCAAATTTTAATTAACTAACAACCTAGATAAACCAATTTGATTAACAACTAAGAAAAATAAATAAATAAATAAAATGAAAAGAAAAAGAAAAAGAAGCTTACCTTGCGCTTGAGCGACTTTGGGATGGCGAAAACTTGTCTCGATCAGCATCAGACTTGCCTCAGAAAGCTTGCCTCAGATGGCAGGGACCTTTGACTCGACAGGTTGACTCGAGAAGTCACAACCCAATCTCACTTTGCAAAGCAAGGAGCAATATCGAAACAAGAAATAAAAGAAACTGTGGAGCTCATTCCTTTCGGACCAAGCTTAGGGGGATGGCTCGCTTGATGCAAAGGCTAATCAAGCAAGCCAAGGGATGTGTGAGCAAGCTCTGAGTGTGGAAATGAGCTGGGGGAGTCTCATTTATGTATGGAGAAGGTTGGAGGTTGAAAACATAAAGTTTTGATGGGGGTTTTGGGACCGCACACGGAGCTTCTGGGACCGTACAGGAGCTATTGTGACCGCATAGATGCATTAGTGACCACATAAAGGCACTTTTGAACTGCACACAGGCAGTGTGGAACCGCACATCCCTTGTGCGGTCACCAAAGTGGCCTATGCGGTCACTGGTTGCCCGGTTTCGCTAATTTTCGCCATTTTGACCCGTTTCAACTCTGTTTTTCGCGATTCCAGTTGCGTTGTGCTCCATATTCAATCACGAATAATCTAAGGATGATTTAGAGGCTTGAGGGATGGGTCCTGATTCCCGAGGCTCGGATTCTCGATTTTTAGAATTTTGGCAATTTTTAGCATTTCGGCTTCCGGATGTCTGTTTACCGAGCCTAGGTGCCTCTAAGGTTCAAATGCATACTGGAGGGTGTAAAATTAAGGGTTCACACCTCTTGAACTTTCGCCTAAAGTTCACTAGGTTTTTTTCCTATTGGACTTTCGCTTGGACTAAGTTTGGCATTTTCCCTTTCTTATAGGGGGCTTCGTCGGTCTTTTAAACTAGTCTCAATAGGTCTTCTATGCCTAGTCTTATTGTCTTTTCGAGCTAGTCTAAATGATCTATTCTGCCCCTCTTAGAGGACTTTTATTTATTTATTGCATTTTTATTTTGCATGAAGCGTAATATCATTGTTCCAAATATAGAAGACTTGTATGTAGTTCAAGGAAGATATCGGCGAAATATTAAAGAAGCCAACAATCTTCATTTCTATCGTGTTGAATTGTTTTACACTGTGATAGATATGCAACTTCAAGAATTGAATAATTGTTTTGACGAGGTGAATATTGAGTTGTTGTTGTGTATGTCATATCTTAATCCAAGTGATTAATTCTCATCATTTAATAAGAGAAAGTTGATCCAATTTGCTAAATTTTACCCAAATGATTTTTCAATGATAGAGTTAATGACACTTGAGCATCAACTTGACTGCTATATTATGGATATGCGCTCAAATGATCAATTTTCTAATCTTATGAGTATTACTGAGCTCTCCAATAAATTAGTTCAATTGAAAAAGCATCGTATTTATCCATTAGTATATTTGCTAGTGAAATTAGTTTTAACCTTACATGTCGCAACAGCAACAATTGAAAGAGTTTTCTCTACGATGAATCTTGTTAAGACTTCATTACACAATCGGCTTGGAAATGAGCGGATGAATGATTGTTTAGTTAGATATATTGAAAAAGACATAATGAAATATATTGATATAGAAGATATTATCCAAAAATTTCAAAATATAGCACCTCAAAAAGTATTATTGTAATAAAAAAAAATATTATGTGACTTTTTTATTATTTATTAATTGTATTTTATATTTCAATTATAAATTGGTATTGTTATCACCAATCCCACTCACTTCAAATATTGCGTCTGCCGCTCATTTTGACATATTAAAATTTATTCAATTAGATTTTTTTGAAGAGGCAATATAAAATTTTCAAAAAAAAAAATATTTACAGGCACAAATAAAAATAATTATTAGTAATTTTTCAATAATATTTAATAATAAATTTAAAAATTATTAGGGATGAACACCACCACAAGTTTCTGTTTTATTATTATTTTTTGAAGCACGTGTTTAATTTATAATTTATAATTCCTACACATGTGCATCTTTATTACGTTAATAATGCATAGTACTTTAACAGCTTTGATTTTTATTTTATTTTTTTTTTTTTTTTTTTAAGGAAACTGGAAACATAAATAATTGCATGTGCCAAATAATGCAAGTCCAATCACAACACCGACCAGTTGAAACTTTAGTAATACCAATGCAATGAGGTTGAGGAGTTGCCTACCTGAGCTTAATATGCCAACCACTTGGAAATTAGAATTAGTCAAAGTCAAAGGCTTTTTCTGAACCAAACATTTGCAACTTTATATGTACTCTCAAAACAAATAAAATCTAATTTTCCTTAGTATAATTGATTTTATTAACCTTCTTTATTCAATTTTCAAAGGCATGTATATGTGCACATAAATTTTGTATACTGAAAAATTAGATATAAGAAAGATATAAACAAATAATTAATTTAAATTAATTTAAACATAAAATATATTAACATCTAATTTGATAAATTACTATAACATCTTTAAAGTGTGTGATAACTAGCACATTAGTCCCAATTATTTTAAAATTAATATTCTTATTCTTAAATATATTAATGACTTAATACTTTAATCTTTATTTATACATTATCAATTTTTTACTACACTTTCATTCTTAATATTTTAACTTATATAAAATTTCTATTTTTATAATTTTAAGATATAATGTACTTTAATTTAAATTATTATTTTATAAAACACTTTATCTCTTAAAATTTTAAATTTTTTACTTAAATTAGGGCTCAAAATGATAATTTTAAAATATTAAGAACTAAAGTGTTAATTTGTTATAACTAACTATATATATGTGTGTGTGTGTGTGTGACTAATTGTGAAATAATAATAAAATAAATCTCATAGCATGCAATGATGTATAATTAATTAATTAGAACTCAAGACTAATTAATTTGTTATAATTAACAATTTTGTTAGTTTGTTATGGGATAAGTTTGGTTATATATATATATATATATATATATATAATTGTTATCGTCGTCATAATATTATTATTTTTTTAATATTAAAAAAGTCAAATAAATCAAAATAATATTATAAACTATACAACAATGGGTAGTATTTTCATTTTAACATCTCTCATCAAATTGATGGTAACTCTTTATAGTTTAGAAAATTATCATAATATTATTAATTTTAAATTAATTATATAACATATTCAAAAAGTTATATTACAATTCAAAAAATTATATATTGAAAAAATTAGGAGAATATTATTTAGTAAACATATTTACATCTTATAAATTATAAAAACAAATATAACCATGTCAGGTTTTTTCATTCTATTAACCATCGTGTTTTACAAATTAAAACTTGTAACACACTCAATTAACTAATTCTTTCATATTGATTCAGCAAATTTTGGTTTGATTTTAGATTGTATGATTATTAGTATTTTTTTCTCAATCCTAATATATAACTGTTTTTCTTTCCACAATTTAGACTCTTGATAATGTACAGTCGCGTATGCGTAATATACGTCAGTGTACTATCAGTAACCAGTCAAAATCTTTTTTTTTTTTTTTTCCAAAAAGTAACCAGTCAAAATCACTAACTTATTCAACTAGTACCTGATATCAAAATATAGTTGGCAAAAAAAAATATATATATATATATATATCAAAATATAAAGTTCATATAATAACAAAGGTGCAAAAATTCATATTCAATTTCATATTTAACTTATCTCATATTCGAATATCGCAGAAATCAAAAATTATTTAGATTTATTTTCTCTGATATTGTATCTTGATACATAAAATTGATATCTAACTTGTATATAAAATTTTTTTTTAAAAAAAATTTAGAATGTAATGAGTAATGATTCATGTAACAAAAATACAGTACACCAAAATATCAAATTAACCCTCCATATCTAGTTATAATGAAGAAATTTTAAGCTTAGTTCGTTTTGATGGAATTTAATAATAAATTTCATAAAATATATGAATTTTGTAAAATTCATATATTATAAGTTTGTAATACAGTTTTTTATTTGATTTGAAAAATTGAGTTATATTTTATGAATTTGTTAAAATTTATCATATTTCAAAACTTTTAAAAATAAAAAATTTGAAAATTCATATGAAAATTTTATGAATTTTATTTTTTATGAATTTAAAATTTATTACGTGAAACGTGACTTTATTAGTGATTTAGTTCTTGCTTTTGACCTACGTACACTTTGTATGTCATTTCTATTTTCTATTTGCAAATGTTTTGCCCAAGTCACAAACACATATCTTATGTCGGTTCCGACACACAAGAAAGTAAAAAATAGAAACTATAGAAACCAGAGAATTGGTAAAACCTACCACAGACCAAAACTAGCAATTTGTCTCAAATCTTTTTTGCAACCTCTTAAATGCTTTCAATTTATCAATCAATAAAAGTCAGAACCACATTTGATCTTGCATTATTTTCTCCAACCACACTGAATTTTCACGTAAGCTTTTATTTTGAAAGATTTTAAGGATAATTATAATATTAGTGTATGAATTTTATCAATTTCTCGATTTTAATTTTATTTTTTATCAATCAAGTGTACGGGTAAATTTTTTCAATTAGGTACATTTTGTTGGAATTTCTTGTCAAATTATTAAAATTGGTTATTTTATACCATCTCTCCACTTCATTAATATGCCTCTTAATTTTTCCCTTTCTGTATTTATTACAATTTCTTTCATTTTTGTTGAGATTTGTTTAAAAATGAAATAAAATTAAAAGAAAATTTTGAGAGTTTTTAAAGAAATAAGAGATAAAATACAAAAAAAATAAATAAATAAGTGAGATGAATTGAGTGAATGTTGAAGTATAACATCATTTATTGAGTAAAAGGATTCATTTTAGTTTTTTTTTTTTAAAAAAATCAATAAAATACACTATTGAAAAAAATGATGTATCGTTTAGACACTTAATTTTATTTTTCCGTTTCAAGGAATAATTATGACCTTAATTTGGGCATTTTTCTTTTCGAAAATACTATATAACTCAACATTTTTATATCAATTTCATATACTAACTGATATATTATTATCTTATTTATCACATTTTTTTTTCAAAAATACATTTTATAATATAATGATACCACATCAGTTAGGACAATAAATTTGTACAAAAGTGTTGAGTTGTATAGCATTACTCTTTTCTTTTACAAATATTATATGATTATTTAAAAAAAAAAAAAACTTACTTTTATATTAAGAAAATACCAGTATTGCGGGTAAATAATAACTAAAATCACTAAATTTTAGTATTTTTTTTAATGTAGTCACAAGGCGAATACTTAAACTTTCATTTTCTTTTCAATTAGTGGTAACTTGAGAGTTTTTGGCCAAAATTTTACTGGAATGCTGATTTTGTATGACACGTCACCCCAGCCATCTGATACAGCACGCTATTTCAGATTCACTTTATACGAACTTTAGTGACCACGGTGGAAAAATTTCCAAAGTTTAATGATTTTTGAGGTCATTTATATTTTTTGTCTTTTGATTCTTTTAATTATTTTTTCCCATTCAAAATATTTTTTTAATTAATTATGTTCACTAATATTCTTTTGATTATTTTTTATTTTTTATCAAAATATTCTTTTAATTTTTTCAAGTGAAAATATTCTTCTAATTTTCGTAAATTCAAATAATAATTTTTCCCTAAAAATCAATATATGAAACTAAAACTATTAGTTTTTTTTTATTCAAAATATTTTTTTAATTTTTTTAAGTGAAAATATTCTTTTAATTTAAATTTTAGAAAGAAAATGAAAAATTATTGTCACATTAAAATTTAAATAAGTTTTTTATTGATTTGAATATAAGACTATCTAATAAATCTTAAATTTTAATTATTCAGTTATTGTCTTCTATATAAAAATTTACATAAATTTTTGAGATCATCTAATAGATTTAATAGTTATTAATTTATTAGAAAAATATCTTCTAATTTAATAAGTTTAAATTAGATGAATATTTTCCTTAAAAGAATATTTTAAATGAAAAAAAAATTAACCAATAATTTTATATTCATAAATTGATTTTTAAGAAAAATTTATTATTTAAATTTATGAAAATTAAATAAAATTTAAATTAAAAGAATATTTTCACTTGAAATAATTAAAAGAATATTTTGATAAAAAAAAACTAAAAAGAATTAAAAGAATATTTTGAATGAAAAAAAATAATTAAAAGAATCACAAAGCAAAAAAATATAAATTACCCAAAAAATACTAAATTTTGAGAATTTTTCTAATGTAATCATTAAAATTCATCTGATATAAATTTGAAGTGACATGTTAAATCAAATGACTTAGATGCCGTGTCATGTCACGTCAGTATTCGAGTGAGATTTTGGTTGAAAACTTTCAAGTGATCACTGTTTAAAACGAAAATGAAAATTTAAGTACTCACCTACAAAGAAAAATTCTTTTGACCACATCCCAAAAAAAAAAAAAAAACTCTATAAAATTTGGTGATTTTATCTATCATTTAGGCCAGCATTGCTCTAATAGTATTGTGTAACATTATAAAGATATTTTCTTATTCCAAAAGAAAATTTAAAAAAAAAGTAATAATTTAATTTATTACAAAAGCGTTTAATTGAATTTTGAGAGCAAACTCTTTTTATACAGAAATGTTAGTGATTAGTCAAATTGATTTTGAATTTTTGATCAATTAATATTGTGGATGGAATCTAACTGTTTCAAGTCTATGGAGTAGGGTAATAGCTAACAACCTATAAAATAGGAAACAAAGAAAAAACAACTTTATAAAATAGTTAAAATCATCTTTTCTCACTTAATTAGCATACCAACTTGTACTAGTTGAAGGTAATTGTCAAAAGTTGAAATCAAACTAAACCTTAGATTTCAAGTCAACTGCTTTTTATATCTATCAGAATGAAACCATTCCCAAAAACAAACTAAACAAAACCATATAATTAATTATTCAAAAATTTCTAGTTTAGTGGCTTTGTCAAAATTCTAGATTTTCAGTTACTAACCTAATAAATTGTGAAAATTGAAAATTAACAAATCTTTATTGACCAAGTATAAAATTGAAAATTAATAATTAATTGTTACTTCTCTTATAGTATAAAAGATCATAAATTTAAATTTTAAACCTTTCCTTTTATTTTAAAAATAAATACTGATAAATATGATATCTTATCATCTTAAATAATATTGTTACAGTAATATACATAATATCTACTTTAAAATAATATGGTTCAATAATATACATAATATCTACTTTTTCACTTTTTTTATACACTACTTTTTCCTTTTTTATTAAATTTTCAAATAGTCACATATCCATATATTACTTAATATATTTAATTATACCATTTATTACCGAGCATTTATATGATAATACAAGAAATTAGAAATTCAATTATAACAAATCATTTTTTAATAAAAGTTTTCTATGCAAAAAAATAAAAAGTAAAAACCATTATAATCACATAACCACTTGTTTTAAATTGTTATCATAATAATAATTCAAATCCAAAAGATCTCAGGCTCATAAAAAGTAAAGATAAAGATAATCAACCCCTTTTAAATTTGAGTCAAAATAGTTAACTTTTCTTTGTTTGGGCCTGTATATGGGCTTCCAGACCAAAGTGAAAATAAGAAATCAGAATTGAAAGAATATTCAGCCTCGATCATCCATTTACCGAGCAACTCTTGCTTCATTTCCCAGTTTTCAATCAGTAAGATCACTAATTCAACTTGAAGAGAACATTATATTGCCAGATTCAGGCCAGCAACCATTAACACCGAAAGTCATGTAAATTAATTTAGAGCTTTCGACATAAAATTATAAACAGATCTAATGCCAAAAGCAAACTTTATCGTTTGAAAATAGTTACCTGAACGGTTGGAGCTCCAGATTTAACCATCTGACCCATCCAAAAATGTATACAAAACAATAAGCCAATTGAATTCCAGTGCCAGCCTTCATACATATACAAATACATAGTATAGCTACATATTTAATAACCAAACTTGATTTAAACTATACAAACTTAAAAGTTAAAATATTTTATTTGACTATTGTAACTAATATCCTAAAATCCTCTAAAAACACTTGATAGCTTTGAATTTCTCATGATTTTCCATGTAGAGGACCTTAACCAAAAGAAAGACCTTTTCAAGCTCGCTTAACTTCCACAAGCCATGCACTCTTCACGATTCGTAAGAGAGCAAACCACCTGGGCCATCTTGGTATCATCATCTTCTGCAGCCACTTTCTGCTTCTTTTCCTGCATTACCAATAAAAGGAATTTTTTCTTAAATAACATACAAAATATAAATGGTTAATACTCTGATAGTGATTGATCATTACTTGAAGAAGAGAAGTATCAACGGTGAACTTGATGGCATCTGCTGCTGCACGTGATCGGAGATAATACATTCCAGTCTTTAAACCCTGTCATACCACAAACAAAATGAACAAATTGAAATTAAAACTCAATTAGTTCCAGAGTAAAGGGGCAAAAATTGAGAAATCCCCAAAAAAAATCAAATGCACCAAACTCAACATTCAACAACAGTGCAGCCCAATGCCCTGAGCTACAACTTTAGCAGAATAGCCATAAAAGTCCTTCAGAGTATAAAAAAAACATCAGAACACACGTACAGGAACCTGAGTATATCTAACTCGATGATAAATGCCAAAATTGTAAACTATATGCAGTATGGGGTAACAGGTATTATTTCAATATTTACCTTGGACCATGCATAAAAGTGCAAGGAAGTTAATTTCCCAAAATTGGGTTGGTCCATGTGTATATTAAGGCTTTGACTCTGATCTATATAGCACCCACGATCAACTGCCATGTCTACCAATGTCTTTTGCTTGATCTCCCAAACAGTCCTAGTCACCACAAAAAGTGTCTTAGCACGAGAAAAGAAAAAAAAAGATAGTAGGGAACAATAGACATGAAGAAAATCACATATTCATACTTGTATATAAGCTTCAATTCATCAGGGATTTCTGGAATTTTCTGGACAGAGCCATCCTCATAAATTATTTTGTTCTTAAGAGCAGGAGACCAAAGACCCATCTCAGTTAGGTCATGAAGCAGATGTTTGTTGACCACAACAAATTCACCACTGCAAAAAGGTGAGAATTAGAGGGCAACACAAGACAATAGATCTTATTGTAAGCTGAATGGAATGGGATGGTATAATAAACCTTAAAACTCTGCGACTATAGATGTTGGAAGTATATGGCTCAAAGCACTCATTGTTGCCAAGAATCTGACTGGTTGAAGCAGTTGGCATTGGTGCTACAAGAAGCGAATTTCTCACTCCATTCTTGGATATCATTTCCCTTAGGGCATCCCAGTTCCACCTACTTGAAGGAGTAACATTCCACATGTCAGGCTGCAGAATTCCCTGGAAAATTCAACAGGACATTCCAGAAGTTAGAAAATAACGACAAGGACTGGTTCAGTCCAACAGAAAATAAATGTTAACAAAGGAGTTTTGTCTGCCAGCATCTGACAATGAAATGTATAATTACCATTTTGCCAAATTACTAAAGTACATCAACACTCAGTATGAACTAAGTGGAAATCTTAGATTAGTCAAACTGTAAAACATAATTTATTTTAGCATATAACACAGGCATTGAAAGTAATGCAAGGTTAATGGCAGCACATTCATGCTTGATTATACAACAGTAATGGAAAATAAAAACCCTGCAAATATTAACACTTCTAAATACTTGAAAGTGTATGCAGTTTGAAAAAAATTGGTATACCTTGCTCACAGGACTTCCATTGTATGTTTCATATGGGCCATCTCTAGCAGCTAGCTCAGAAGAAGCTTTCAGAGAATGGTAATAAATGGTTTCGAATATGTCCTTGTTCAGCTGTTGAGCCTGAAATCAAATCCCATAAAACTACCAAATTACACAACTTTTCCAAGCTATAGCTCAAACAAAATATCAGTTTGCATAAATTTTACCTCTAGTGAATCAAATGCCATTCCAAGCAAGATGAAGGTGTCAGCAAGACCCTGAACTCCAATGCCAATGGGCCTATGTCGAAAATTTGACCTTCTAGCATTTTCCACAGGATAGTAATTAACATCAATTATCTTGTTAAGATTGGAAGTAACTACTTCTGTAACCTGTTAAATATAAAGAAAATGAAGTTACAAGCCAAGTTTATTAAAGAAAATCTAGCTCCACAAAGCAGCAAAAGAAAGGTAATAATATGCCAGAATTTCCTAACAAACTGGAATACAAACCTCTGCTAGTTTGTCAAAGTCAAAGTATCTACTCTTGGAACCTCTACTTCCAACAATCTTAGATGGATGAGACTCAATTGGAATCTCCTGCAACAAACAACGCAAAGTCAAACAAGCAAACAAGATCATAAGAGAGTTTATCTAACTAGGCTCAAGCTATGGCTCACCCTTTCTCTCACAAATCGTGGTAGAGCAATGGATGCCAGATTGCACACAGCAGTTTCTGTTGGACTTGTATACTCAATTATCTCAGTACACAAATTTGAAGATTTTATGGTACCCAGATTCTGCTGGTTGCTTTTTCTGTTGGAAGTATCCTGGGAGAAGGAGAAAAAAAAAATCAATACAAAGTCATAAATCAAACCAAGGGAAGACAACAATAATAATAAACTAAAATGTTTAAAATAATCACCTTAAAAACCATATAAGGGGTGCCAGTTTCTATCTGGGATTTCAAAACTTCAAACCAGAGATTCTGTGCTTGGACAACCTTCTTTGCCTTGCCCTAAGTATAGAACATGAGTGTTAGTAACCAAAATCTGGTGAGAAAAGAAAAAAACACATTAACACGCAGTAAAATTTACCTCTCTCTCGTATTGGGTGTACAGTTTTTCAAATTCCTCACCCCAACAATCTGCCAAACCAGGAGCCTCATTAGGGCAGAATAATGACCACTGCCCATTACTTTGGACTCTTTCCATAAATAGGTCAGGAACCCAAAGGGCATAGAATAAATCCCGAGCCCGGTGCTCCTCCTACACGAGAGTTTACATTTTTATGTCAAGTGGTAAGGAACCTAGACAATGGAAGAAGCTAGTTTTTGCTTGGAACAAAATAGAGTGATAATGAATAATCAGTCCCACCTTTCCATGGTTCTTCCTAAGATCAAGAAACTCAAATATATCAGCATGCCATGGTTCCAAGTACACAGCAAAAGCACCTACAGCATTATAAGCAATGGTTCAAGAGAGGATCAAGTCTCAAATTTAATATGACAATATAAAACACAGCCCAATGAACATACCCTTCCTCTTGCCTCCTCCTTGATCAACATAGCGGGCAGTATCATTGAACACCCGTAACATTGGAACAATACCATTAGATGTCCCATTTGTTCCACGAATATAGCTGCCTGTGGCACGAATATTGTGAACAGATACACCAATTCCTCCAGCTGATTTGCTGATAACAGCACACTCCTTCAGAGTATCATATATGCCTTCAATACTATCATCTTTCATGCACACCAAAAAGCAGCTGCTCAACTGCAAAAAATGGACCAACAAAATTCATTAGTAATTGTTGACATGCAGTAAGAAAAAGAACAGAAAAACTTTCATAGCACAAGTACATAAAACATACTTGGGGTCTTGGCGTTCCAGCATTGAAAAGGGTGGGAGAAGCATGAGTGAACCATCTCTGGGACATCAAATGGTAGGTTTTGATAGCTGAATCAATATCATCCTTGTGTATTCCAACAGCAACCCTCATCAGCATATGCTGAGGCCTTTCTACAACTTTCCCTTGGACTTTTAAGAGGTAGGACCTTTCCAGGGTCTTGAACCCAAAGTAATCATAGTCAAAGTCCCGATCATAAATGATCTCACTGTCCAGACGAGCAGCATTCTGAAGCAAATCAATAATTGTTAAATAATTCAAGTCATACACTAGACTAAACATTATCAAACTGCATATACATTTGCCTCCATAACCAGTAAAACCGTTAATTTTCAATTGTTACTTTTGTTGCATCCATAAGTAGTTGGAAGTAACTAACAATCTATGCTAACTTTTTTTCAAACAATGATGAGTATTATTGTCAATTATCTTTGAACCAAACCCTTACAAACTCCCATTCTCTGCAATAACTGCCAAACAGACTCCCTCTTCACTCCAAAAGTGTTTTAAACGCCTTAGATTAAGGTCTTGTCCAACTGATTGAGAATTTTAAGGGCATAAATAGCAAGATACTCCCGCTATATTCATAATGCAACTTGAAACAATACCTTCATTATTACATCATAAACATCATCAGCAATCAAAGGAGCCTTTAGCCCAGATCTCTCATTAAAGTGGCTGTACATGATTTTGATCCTGCAATAAGCACCAACCCAGATCAGACACAATTCCTTATAAATAAATAAAAAAAGGCTCATAGCTTAAATAAATTGACTGTTTGCTATCAAACTTTGAAACTACTTACGTCTCTGAAAATGATTTCTTAGTGTTCTTATGCAGATTTGAAACAACAATTCTTGCAGCCAACTGCATTAAAAAAAAAATCAATAATGATAAACAAACCAAAGATATAAACCACTTATTATATCAACAAAATGATTTTCTATATCTCACAACAAAATAGTTTCACTTTCAATTGAAAAACACCATCAAATATTTCATTAAAACCAGACTGATAGTAAGGTTAATTTCAAAGAACCATTAGAAAGAAAAAGGCATATATTATAACTAAATCACAAATTCTTTAAGTCCAATTCACAAACAAGTAAAATCGATCCATAGTGTAATATTTGAAGAGCTCAACAGAAACCCTAAGTTTTAACCAAAATCCCAACAAGTGCATAAACTTTGGCATGGCAATTAAGAAATCAACATTGAAGGATCCTAAAACAATTATCCTCTCAAGTAAAAGGGCCCAACACACCTATCTATCCCCCAACAAAGTAACCACACAAAATAAAAAACAGGAAATAGTTTAATTTCAAGAAAATAAAGAGGGGGTTGAATCCAAAATTTCAATATCTAGTCTTAAAAATCTTCAAAACAAAAATAAATCACAGTATTTGAGCAAATCACACATAAAATCTTAACTTGCAATCCCTAATTTCAGGGAATGTGCTAATTGAAATAAATCCTCAATAATCCCACACAATCATCATCTCATCTCAAATAAATGGATCCAATTCATCAAGCGCACTAACCACGAGATAATAACTCATAACACGATAATTTTTATTAAAAAAAAAAAAAAAAAACTCACAGAAGCATAATCAGGATGATTGGCAGTCATGGCTGCAGCAGTCTCAGCAGCCAATTCATCAAGCTGGCTGGTGGTGACACCCTTGTAAACACCAGCACACACCTTCTGAGAGACCAACACGGGATCACAATGCTCCATACTAAGCCCATAGCTAAGCTTCTTCAATCTGGCAGTAATCTTGTCAAAGTGAACAGTTTCTTGTCTTCCATCTCTTTTCACCACATACATTTTTCTCTTATTATTTTTTCTCTCTGAGGACTTTTATCAAACAGGTCTTAGTCCACAGAGAAACAAGAGAAGGAGAGCATTATATAGAAAGAGGGTGGGTTTTGAATTTTGGGGAATTTTAGGGTTTTAATTAGTTTCCCTCTAAGCCAGGAATTCAAGAATTTGAAATATTGGCGCCAAAATTGGGAAGGAATTAAGGAGCGTTTTCTATATTTCTTTTTCAATGGCGTCTGGTTGGTAGGGCTAGGCTGGCGGGTGAAAGATGTAGAAAAAGGAGGTGCAAAATGGAAAGTGGGGCCCACTATATTTTTTATAAAAAAAATAATTTTGGAGTTTTTTTAATTTCTCTGATGAGATATCTGAGAGAGAATTTTTTTTTTTTTTTTTTTTTCCAAATTGAGAGAGAAATGTTGGCGCGCTCTTTTTTTGGCGGGGGGGGGGGGTGGGGGGGGGGGGGGGGGGGGGTTTGTAGTGAGTTGAGAATTGGGCCCAATGAGCATTTTTGGAAGAAAAAGTGATCCGTTTTTAATCATATGCAATTGGTTGGAAATTTTGTTTGCTTCTTTTTAAATACAACAAGGGGGAATCAGATCCTTATTTTCATTATTTATATTTATTTATCAATAATCTATAATTTTTCTTTTTGTGTTTCCGTCAAAAAATAATATTTAAATTTATATATATATATATATATGAAATAATATTATATAATAAATTTTTATTCTGATTGATTCTTCATTAGTCAATTGATTATTCTATATTAATATTATATTTTAACTAATAATATTAAGTACTACATAAGGATAATCAATTTATTTGGCAAAAAATAATAATAATAATAATAAATTTATTTATTTATTTTAATTTTAAGTTTTTTTTTTTTTGAAATGAAATAATTTTTTTAATCAAATCAAATTAAGGATAAAATAGATTTTTTCATCTTTTATATTAAAAGTCATGTCATTTTTTAAAAAATTAAAAGTTTTACCCTTTAAAAAACTTTTATACATATAGTAAATTCGTATGTGAGTTATAGGGATGGCAATTTAGCTCGTCCCGTCGGGTACCCGCCTCGCCCCGCCCCTAATGGGGCGAATATTACCCGCCCCATTTAATAAATGGGGCGGGGCGGTTTTAAATTTAAAACCCGAATCGGGTTCGGGGCGGGGCAGGTAATGCTAAAATCCGTCCCGAACCCGCCCCGATTATATATAATATATATATTTTATTTTTCAAATATTATATATATATATTTAATATATCATTTTTAATTTATAACTTATTTTTTTTTATGTAAAAGATAAATTATATTATATAGACATGTAGAAAA